>JAPMOB010209797.1:0-11351 GCA_029875015.1 Lepomis gibbosus
GATCCAACAAATAAACTTGACATTGTTTGAGGGCTTTGTATGAGGTTGCTGTGCAGGTTCTGGTCTACATGCAGGGTCACACTTCCCTGGTTTCATTTTCTGACAGGAAGCAGCTAAGCACTTGTTTGAGCTCATTAAAACACCTTGAAATAACTGGGAATTTATTTCGTCTTAAAAAAACACAGACATTTTCCTTTCTTCCTTTATTGTTAAAACAAAGACATCTTGTGAGAGATTCATTTAAAATAAAGCTAGAAAACAGAGAATTTTCATTGGCAGGACAAAGTGTGTCTTTCATGAATAGTACATTTAATTAATCTGTAGCCTTCTATTGCCAAATTTACCACAAGACATACTTCATCCAATTGTATTTTTTATTCCATTCGCTGGTCTGCTGTCCTGGGTTGTGTTAATACTGTACAAAATTCACCAACTTCATCAACTACAAGTCTTGTAAGGTCAAAATGGGAGCAAATATTGTCCTTCAAAGCATGCCAAAACAAGAATGGAAAGAATTAATAGGAAATCTCCATATTTACAGTTCATGGCCCCATCCTCCAAAACACACACAGAACCCAACCTGTAACTAATCAAATCAAAAGTAAAGTTGAAAGCAGTGAAGAACCAGTGTGTTGTAGACATTCGCAGCTGAGAAGCCTCTTTCAATAGCCGGCATCCCAAAGTCGACTCTCCCCCCCTGACCGAGGGGTCAATTACCAAGCTGCAGGTGGAGATCTATTGCGGAGAGGGTGTGTGTAGACGATGGTGGAGTCTGACTTTTCACCTTCTCTGCCTCTGGAGGCGCAGCTCTTCGCTTAACTGTGCTTGTGTGCATTTCCTCATCGTCTGACCTGACTACAGGGGTTTCTCCTCCGTTGGCACTGGGGGTCTGACTGTCGGTGGAGGAGTTTGAAGATGTGGAGGACATGCGGGACTTGGCATCAAAACCCTCAAGGACATGACGAAAGAGCCCATTACTGATGACTTCTTCATTGTTGTTGTTGTTTCCCTGGACTGTGAGTCAGATAAAAAAAAATGTGTAAGGGATAAAACCATACAGTGTCTCTTGCAATCTCTGCTCTATTTCCATTCTCCATACCTGGCAGTGGGGAGGCCAGCACACCCTCTTCTCCACCAGAGCTGAAGAAGACATCGAAAGCCTCCTGGTCAGAGATGTCAATCAGCTCCATCTGATCCAGGAAGTCCACATTCACCTCCATGGATGAGATGCTACCAATTGGAGCTGCAGGAAAGGGGAAGCAATGATATTATGTGCATCTGTATATGAACATGCATTAGTGTGTGCATGTGTATGGGTTTACAACAGTGCCACCAGTCCAACTCACGTCTCTTATAGTCTCGAATGCAAAGGTGCGCCGAGGACAGGTAGACGTCCACATCATGCTGGAAAACCTCCTCAAAGAAACGCTGTCTCTCTCTCAATTTGAGTTGCTGTGCTGCGTCTACATCTGGGAGCCTCTGGCCACGCTCAGACTCCGCTGTCAGTCACAACAGGAAGGACAGGATGTTAGATACCAGCTTATACCTGATACCTTGAGTTATGAGGCTAGAGAGCATGTAAGGCTGTATCCCAATCAAACACCACACAATGTGATTTCCCAGACTAGTTCCTCCACTCTGAAGGTAGGTGTGCTGGCCAGTGGGATTTCCTGTGTTGTCTAAATTGAGAGACCCATTTTAAGGTCACACAGGGGTCTAATGTTGGTAGCCAGAAGGGGGAGACATTAAGCTGTAAGTGAGGGAGCGGAATTGCCTTTCATTGACTCTGCTTAGATTGTCTTTTGAAATTTGACATTACATGCATACATAATGAAAAGTCACTCACATATAAACTATAAACACAAACTGTAAACAATTGTCTGTTTCCATATTCCACTGACCTTTCATTCTTATGGATTTTGATTTATTCCACTGACACGCTGCTTTTTTTGATAAAACAAGCCGTTTGTTTTCTCAGGACACTAATTAAACTACTCTCCAAACATCCACAGTTTAATAACCTGCACATATAAATCAGCCCTGATCCACAGGTTGATTTGCAAAAGCAAGCTGTCAGGTCTTTTACTGAGCTAATCTTGTTACCACCAGATCCCATTTTCCTCCTCATCAGCATCATTGTAATAAAGCTGAGTACAAGTCCAGTGTGTGAAGTGCAGCAGTGTGGCTTCAAGAGGAGAAGAGAAATGCTGGACTAATACTGTAAATGACAATCGCCGCCAGACTGAAGAAAATGTCAAATCTCTAAGCAGTTTCTACAATATCTGTAAATATAAAAAACAAAACAACATATCAGTAGATAAAAAATACAAAGGAACAATTGGGTTATGAGGGTCTATGGGACATTTTGAATCTCTTCACAAGGCATTGTCGTACTCAAGACTGGCCAGCGATGCAGAAAAAACTTCATTTATGTGAAGTTTAAAATGTTTAACTTTATGCAAATGAAGGATGAAATTTGCTTGAAAAGGCCATAATGATTTGACTAAAAGTGGACAAAGAAAATTGATGTAGTCGTGGAGCAGGAAATTCAGTGTTTTCCTGCAGTGGATGAATGCCTGTGGAGGATTTTTGTTATACTTTATACGTGGGACCCCTCATTCTTGCTACAATGTCATGTAACTTGTCGGAAAAAGTGTGTGTTACTTATTTATACAATGTTTGTTAATATGCAAACTACTCACTAGCCAGAAGTGGTGGAGATTGGTTCGCTTGCAGTGTTCCACGCAATAGTAAAGACCCACTGACAGTTATGTGTGTATGTAGCTGGAGCCAGCAGCCTGTTAGCTTAGCCTATCTTAGGACAAAGACTGAAAACGGTAAACGGTAAGCATGGCTCCGACTAAAGGTAGCAAAATCTTCTCAAATCTTCAAAGCTCATTGAGGTTTTTGTAAGAATTAAATTAATGAGAAATAACGTGTTAACTAGTGTGCTTTAAAGGTTCTGGTAAGCAGACAGTGCCAAGCTAGATGTTTCCTACTGTTAATCTAAGCTAACACATCCTGTATGTAGATTCATGTTTACATCATAGATCCATAGCCTATTAGAGTGGTATTGATCCTCTCTGCCAAAAACAAATTGGTTTAAATTAATTAATACAGAAAAAAAACCATTACATCTTTCAGCACGTACTCTGATAAATGTTGCAGGCTTTTATTATGAAGTGCATTTCGATTCTGTTTCCAGAATCTATATGCCATTAGAGCAGTGTCTGAGTTCTGAGGAGCTACTACAACCAGCAGGATTGAGCTAATTGGATGAGGCTTTCGAGCAATGTCTAAACTGAGAATAATGTGAAGATTATGTAGCCACAGCAGCTAAATACACTACTGGGTGATGGAGAATAGAAAGGATTTCAGCTCAGGAGGTTTACAATACCTTCTTACAGAAACTTACTAAGTCTGAAATCTAATCTAATCTTATGTTATGATGGAAATTTAGCTATTACAGAACCGTCCTAACTGAAGAATTTCCTGACCCTGTCCTAAATTCAAAATAACTGCCAAAAATGACAGCCTCACTGCTGTTAGATCTGTCTGACAATTACAGTGTAGCTGGGGAAGAATATGCACACCAAAATATTATGATTGAAAGACCACTAGTTCCAGTTAGGATTTCTTATGTTAAGTTAAGATACAAGGTCTGAGACAGGATAAAACAGATCCATGGCTTTTCGAATTGCTTCAGTAATGGGAAGATAGGATTTTTCCTATCTGTGAAACATATATTAAGATAGGACAAGCAGTCTGGATTTTTTTTCTTTAATGAGGCACAAGGAAAGGAACAGGACGACCCTAGAGCCATAACTTAATAACTGCTGCAGTTAGGATAAAGCTGCAGACACTTTAAATGCCAAAAATGTAGATGTTGCCTAAAAGCAGCAACAGGTTGCTCAGAGTGCTGCATCAGCACAGTCCTCCCCACGAGTTGCGAGCAGGCACATGTTTTTGATGAAGGACACACGCCTGTCAGTGCAGCTCAACTCTGTTGTGGCGTGTTTGACAGTCTGCCTCCTGGGTGCAGGGACCTTACTAGCTCTGCGGTCAAAAAAGCAGACAGCTTTGGAGGGAAAAGAAGAAGAGGACAACTGAAACCCTAGGGCTGGACTGACTGGCAGCACCTATGGGCATGCAGTATGTCTAGTGTATGTCCTTTACTTCAGTTCCCAACAGCAGCAGGAGCTACTGACAAGGATCCAGTTTATTTTTTCTTCTCTCAGAACCTTGCAGAAAGTTGGACGACTTGCAAGAGATACATTTTCTTTAATGGTCAAATATGGTGGAGCATGGGGTCAAACTCCAGAAATCCTGGTTCTCATGATTCCCATAATGTGACTCAAATAGCATCTTTCATTTGAGAAGCCCAAGCTGAGATAACCCTGATGACATCATCAGAGTTATTTTCTTGGACTTTGGAAAGTTTCTCAAGAGCCAAAGAGTGCCCCTTTAAAGGCTACTCTTTTAAACTTTGAAAGCTTTTTCAAACGTCCACTCTTCAGCCCCAACCAACACTAACTCAAGTGACATCACTTGAGACAGTTTATCGAAATTCATGCAGTTTCCTCTGGAGCCTAAAAAGCCTTTTTTCCCCAGATGCAGGTGTATTCCCTAAGGCCAGTACCTGATATAGTGCACTTCCCCTTTAAGTTCCAATTTCAATCACTGTGCTTTACTAAACAGTATGACAGAGCATTAGGGCCACATTAAAGTTAAATTCAATTTTTTATTTGTTTTGCATTTCGAAAATAAAGTGGAAATGTCTAGAATAAAGTCAAAATGACGAGAATAATGTTGAAATCGTACTTTATTCTCAACTTTATTCACAAAATGGTCCAAAAAAATCCCTTAATGTGGCCCGTTGCAGCTGTGGCACTTGAAAAGGCCATTCTTTTTGTTCTTTTCTAAGGTTTAAATATGTGTTTTATAATACCAAATGAGTAGGTTCTTTGGCTTCCAAACAGATCTTTATTTAGTACCACCTGCTGGTCATAGCCTAAGTTACATTAAGTTGAATATGCAAGCATTTAAATCTGCAATACATTGAAATATTCTGTAATACTGATTGTTAAAGTGGGATATGTCAAGAATAACTATCGTAGCTTTATAATTAAATAACACCCTACTAATGAAAATGAATAATATTGTAAATGAATAATTACACAACAGACACAAACGTAAAAGTAATTAGTGTAAGTGTAATTTGTTGATCTTTCTTTGTCCATAGGGAACAAAGAAAGATGCTGCTTAAAAGAGTCGGCTCATAGATCTGACTTGTTTGTGACCGACACATCACTAGTAGCTGCAGTCTTCCTAAACAAAAGTGATGCCGTCAGATGGCAAGTGATTACAAGCTGCCAGCCATCTATATAGCTTTTTGTCTTTGCAGCATTTCTGTCTTTGTCTGCCAACATGAGTCTGCAATGCTCTCCTCTCCTCTTGCACTGTTACACAATCAGAAACACTATTGTCTACAGACTCTTAAGGAAGCAAAAGGGGGCAGCGCTGACAAAGCAAGATGTCAGTCACTATCAGGAGCTGCCTGCTTGACATGTGTGTTTTGGATGAAAAGAGTTCCTTGTTTAATGTGACCAGCGGAGGACATCATGTCAAACAAAACACTGGGTTTTCACTGGATGAATGAGTATCTGTTATTTTCTGTCAAAAAGAGAGCAGACAGGATTTTTTTTCCAGTCACTTAAACAGTGATTGATCCCAGCATTGATTGTTTCTTCTTAAAGGCTGAGGGCTGTGGAGAGCTAAAGGTTACCTACATTCGTATGTATATCCTCACATTGATTTTGCTTCCCTCTCCAGTTCTTTTTTCCATTGAATCACCTTGATCGATGCAGCTTCCCTGGCCACAGACACCCACTGTGACCTCTGATTAGTGCAGCTACTCACACGGGAAAATCCCCTGTCACAAGAAGCCACGGTGCCCAGTTCTTAGATCACACGTCTGGTCTGCTGAGGCCTGCCACAACCCCAAAGTCATACCACAAGACATCTGAACGGCCTGTGGCTGCTCGAGAAAGAGAAAATGGAGTTATACAACCTGCAGGCTTGAGCTTGAACTGATATTCTTTCTTTCTTTTTGTTTCTTTTTTTGTTTTTTTTCTTTCTTGCTGCCTCGCTTCCTGTCGCACTCTCATCACCTCCTCTGTCCTTTCTCTCTCCCCCTCCTTCCTTCCTGTCTCCCCCTCCACCCTTTCTGCCTCTCTTACTATCTTTTCTGTTTCTCTTATTGTCTTCAGTGTCCCTTTCTATTTTTTTTTCTTGTTTACTTTCAGTCTTTCTTTTTGCCTGGCTGTCTCTCTCTCTCTCTATCTCCCACGCCGTCCTTTCTGTCTCCTCCTCCTTCCTTCCTCTGAGCGCTCAGGGACTTGAGAAAGAAAAGGTCATAGATCAGGGCTCAGGACCCACTGGACATGCAGAATGAGTGTAACAGACATAAAGATAGAGACAGACAGAGCGGGCCGGATGTGTATGTGTGCCACTCTGCCTCCCCACATAAATACAAATCCAGATCCTCCATTCAGGGGCCAGAGAGAGAAAGAGCCCATTCAGAGCTGGACAAAAGCAGAGATGTAAGGGAACAGGATTGGCCTGTCCTCCTTAGACATAATGCCATATGCAAGAAATCATTTTGGATGTAGCGCAGGGAGAATACACCTAAACTCAGCCCTTGTTTAGTTACATTTACTAACCATGAGATGTTAAATTCCTCCTGTTTTGCTGATCTTTTTTTTTTTGCTTAAATAAAATTTCCGTGAGACTTCTCTGAAGTCCCAGACACAGATGCCTGTAGATGTACTGCGTCATCCCCACATGATGATACACAGATTGTTCAATGTGCTTGTGTCTTCACTTTGATTATGTCTTATATTTCTAAACAGGGTGTATTTTCTATTGTGAAAACCATAAATGCCAAGAATCAGGTCACACTGCATCTGTGAAGTATCAGCATGTCTATTCCTCTTTCCGCTGTCACATTTTCAAGGACGGGACGCCGGTTTAGAAGCAACAACCACACAAATAGAAGGGGGAACACATTGATCTGGAGGCCAAATGAAGAAATACGAGGGCTGGGTGTCGCACACAGGCTGCCATTACTGTGCTAAATGAAAATGTGAGCTCACAGACAGACTCCCCTGTGACGGGGAAAAGGAAGGTCAGGGCAAAGAAGGTTGCCTCTCCAGATGATCCAGTTGTTTTTACACGCAGTATAAGCAGCTAACTCCTCAATAAACAGCTGTTAAGCAGAAACCCCATGTGGGAACCCCACGTGCTTTGACAATAGAGCGGTTTGCCAGGGTCTCTGTCTGATTCTTCATACAAGCCAAGGCTTTTTCTAAGAAGTGGTTTCCATGTGCAAATGGTTGAGGCCATCTCTGTTTAATAGGCTCTGGTGGAGAGTCAGTATGGAGGTAAAATGACTTATTCATGCAACACATTAATAAATGCTGAAATATATACAGAAATAAATATGGTAATAAGGCAAAAATAAAAAAAAACATACATACTTACATGTATGAATAAATGCTTAAATAAGTACATAAATTAAAAATACTTGAAAAAATAAATCAGTGTTTATGTAAATAATCAGGACAGAAACATCTTCTATTCGTCTTCACATTAGTTTACATTATTTATATTTATATAGTAGTCAGTCAAACAAACAAATGTGTATTTGTTGAAATTATGACGTCAATAAATTATTTATTTCCCAATTAATTATCAGTATCATGCATGCTTTCTGCAGCTTATCTAGTATTTTACTTGACCCATCAGGTGCACATTTAGTACAGTAACCTTGAGGACCTCTCATTGCAGTATTCACTATTTTTGAAAAATCTGTTTTATTGACTGGGCCTATCATAAAGTTAGACTTTCATGTTTTAACCCGTATTTGCAGTTGAACTATATTTGTTATGACATAGCAATCAGATTGGCTAGGCTAAAAACAAAGTTTACTTAGGCTTTTGCAGGCCGCATTTTGTCTTTATCTTTGCTTTTATTGTGGCTAAATGACAGACATCTACAGAAAAGTTTGGTCTCATCTTGACCTGGAGCATCATGCAGACCACATTCATACATGATATGTTATGATTCACTAAAGTTAGGCATGATAAGAGACAAACAAATCCCCATTTTGTTATCTTGTCTGCCTAGCGGTTGGGATGTCACAGTGGATAAGACGCATGTCTTTGGTGTGAAAAACCCGGGTTTGAATACACTGTGAGACGCCATTGAGTCCCTGAACAAGACACTTAACCCCTAATTGCTCCAGAGGTGTGCAACATCTGACATAGCAATTGTAAGTCTCTTTGGATAAAAGCGTCAGCCAAAGGAATAAATGTAATCTTAATTGTAAGGGAGCTGCGAGGGACAGTTGAATGAGATTCAAATCTTTGGGAGGGGTTTTATTTTGTGTGGTGAACATAAAATGTTTAAAATAAATAAAAGTGTTTCAATTCAGAAGTCTGGACTTTTTGTCCAATTAATTGTTTCCTTATTAAGTTTATGCAAACCCAGGGTGCTCGCTTACAATACCATTACACTATTCTGTAACGGTATTGTAGTACCATTATATATATATATATCACACCCCCATTCTTTCCCCTCATGCACACACGCTGGACACACAGCCTGCCCTTCACTCCCTGTTCCCCACCCACATGCACTTAGACACACCTGGCAGAGATCTGCACTGGACTGCACTCTTCTGGTTTAATTATGCATTTTGTCATTTATTTCAGTTTATTCATGAATAAGTCATTTTTTCTACTTTAAGTATAATCAGAAAAATGTACTTAAAGTATTAAAAGTAAAAGTACTATATAGAAAAATGTTCCCTGTGACTGTAATGCTAATAAATATTATATAATTAGATTATTATTACTCATGCACTGATGTAGAAGCATTTTTCTGTTGTAGTTGTTTGAGGTGGAGCTAATTTTTAACTAATTTGCTACTGCAACTAATGAATCATGATTCATTATGAATTAATCTGCTGATGACTTTCTCCATTATTCAGTTTTATTGTTTGTTGTTTAAAATTCTGAAAATCAAAAAACAAATCAAAGTAATTAAAAATAAAAGCAACAAATCCTCTGTTTATACAAAATATTATTTAAACGATTATCAGAATAGCTGCCAATTAATTTTCAGCTGTATATATGTATATATTGTTGGATAGTTTCATTTATAACAAAACATCATGAACTCCTTGTATGATTTGTATGTAAAAATCTTAATTTGTAAAATAACTTTTGAATAAAGTAAGTACAATAAAAGCAGAAATCTGTACTTAGTTGCTTTCCACCACTGAACTCTAAGGTAACACTTGTTTGGGTTGAGGCAACAGACTGACTGGCTGCCCTTTCCACCCAGATACTTTTGTCAGAGGAGAGAGATTTTATTTCACATGGACGGGTTCCCAACTGCGACAAGTGAGAGAGAAGAAGGGCGAAGAAAAAGGGAATGAGTGGCTGTCAACACAGAAAGGTAGCAAGTAGAGTGAGGGAGGAAAGGTCAGGGAGGACAGGAACACTTGCAGAAAGGCTAAAAATGAGGAGGAGGAGGAGGAGGAAAGCTTAAAAAATCTAGAGAATATGATAGGGGGGAGGTTAGCCAAAAGTGAGTCAACACAAGGGTGTGGGTTGTAGAGATGGAAAGGACAGAGAGAAGGAATTCTGCACAGGCTCATTAGTTAAAGAGGATGTCTTGTTATTTTTACTGAGAGTCTCTTCCAAACCTTCCAGCCAAACATTGACCCAACAGCAGCAGCAGGCAGTTAACAGTCTGCAGCTGGTCATTAGTGGATCAGTCTCTTTGCTACGGCTGTTACAGTAATTAATGGTGTCTCAGTGGTCATGAAGGATGGTGGAGCGACTTGTTGGCTACAGGTGGACGATTTATCCTGCTCTAACTGTAGGAGCAGAGCTGCAACCGTAACTGCATGTGCTAATTTATCACCACCATTAAACAGACGATGTTGAGTGCTTCAGCACATCCTGGTCAGCACATCCTGAAAGCACCCAGGAAAGTAACTCCTCCTGATTCACACTTTTTCTTTTTTTTTTTTTTACAATTTCCAGTAACTGCAGTCTCCGTTTCAACACAATCCTTGCATGTAGCTTTGTCTCATTCATCACAACTGATGCTTTAAACTAAAGAGGAACAGACAGGTGGCCCCGCTTGTAAAGCGGACAAATATATCTTTGCTCTTGCTCTGTCTCACACTTTTATTTTTGGTTTCTCTCAATCCCTATTTTCTTTCTTCAAATAGCTGCCATTTACTGGGCTCCAGTTGCAAGGGCAGTAAATTATTTATGGCATCTGTTGATTTGTGTGTCTCTCTGGATTATGTTTCAGCGCATGTGTGTGTGTGTTTTAATTTGCATATTAGATCTCACTGGGACAAAGCAGTGTCCAGCACCATCAGCCCAGTCTGTCAGGACAACAATGACATCAGTGTTAACCCTCTCTCTGCTTCCCTCCTGCCTAGATTACACCCAGATTGACAATAGGCTGTTAGTAGGTCAGTGTCCTGTCCCACTGCCCTCCATAAGCCAACAAGCAGACTGTCATGAGTTCTTATCAACACAATAGGCTTCACCAGCTGACAAAGTACTGACGTACCCATGTTCTACTATATAATTACAGCATCAAAGTATCTACCTTACATCAACAGTGTTAATGCAAAGTACATCTGGAGAACGTGGGACCATAGTTGAGCTCAGAGAATCCAGTCACACGTTTTTCTGATAATTAAATCTGTAGTCACGCAAAACAGCATGAACTTATCTAGCGATGCTTGACTGAGTGTCCTGTCTGTCTAGGTGTGCCTTCACAAGAGAGCGAGGCAAACAGAGAAGCTTATCTTTTACCATTAACTATAATACATGCTGACCAGGGCCGTGCAGAGACCTTTGGAAGGGCAGGTGCCCAAAGTATAAAAAGGGCACATGGAACAAGGATTTAAATAGGACTCCTCTCATGCTATTGACATAGAAATATATCGTTATGTATTCCTTGTTGACACACATATGACGATGCTTCTGTATCGATACGTCAGCAAATGAGGTGACGCAAAAAGAAACAGCAAATGCCCAACTCTAGCTTTAAAACACTTAGGGGTGACATAACTTACAGGGAACAGTTGTTGTTGAGGGGTTGCTATGGATGCTGCTGTTGCTGCTGCTGTTGTGTTGTTGCTGATACTGCTGGAGGTGATCTGTGACTACAGATATCAAAACAACTATAGGATATATATTAGCTGATTAAACAATTATGTGACCATAAAAAGATTGTTGAGTGTTTGGGACCAGCTC
>JAPMOB010209798.1:0-11469 GCA_029875015.1 Lepomis gibbosus
ATGATATATATTTCTGTATCGTTATTTTGAAAACAACACTATTTAAATCCTTGTTCCATGTGCCCTTTTTATACTTTGAGTACCTGCCCTTCCAAAGGTCTCTGCACGGCCCTGATTTTAGGTATTGGAGGGGGAATGGGGTATTGGGAGCGGATGGTCTGTGATTGTTCCCTCTGGCTGGATGAAGCACGATCTACTGGCATTTCCTCGCGTCATTCCAGCATACTGTTATTTCTGGGGTTTCACCAAAGCAGTGGCTGCTTTACCTCCCGACTATGCATGGCATAAACCATTAAAACACGCAAAATCCTCATTAAAATACAGCCACTTCTATTGTGTTTGATCTTGTTGTCATCTACGCAATAATTCTTAGTTGATCACGCTTAACAGGTACTACAATTGCACGTGCAATATTTTAGAATGCACACAAAATTTAGTACTCCTTATGCGATGTTAGTAAATCTGGTCTAGGGCTGGACGATATAGCCAAAAATGTTATAACGATAAAAATTTTCATATCTATCGATAGTTATCACGATAAGTATCAAATTGTTATATCTTTTGAGTTTAAAGGCTGATTCTTTCTCCTCAGTGAAAGTTGAAGAAACCCGATGGTTAATTGTGGTTTAAACTCTTCTTTATGGTCAGAACATGACAAACATTTGATGCCAAACAGTGGATCACTTCACAAATCTCATGGAGAACATTCAAAACATTTATGATAAAATCTTTTTCAACAAATATGCACAACTAAAATTAAGTGAAAGCTTTTTTCTGTACTTTTTCCTCAACAAAATAAACACCTTGAATCTGACTCTGAATCTGGTAAAAAATTCAGTCCTAATTTGTGTGTGATTCAAGTTAATCAAATTAAATATTTATTGAATATTTATTGAACATTTGTTATATTGTTATTGAAAAAGATTATATTGCAATAATTATTGTTATTGTTTTATTGTCCAGCCCTAATCCGGCCCAATTGTGTTTTATAAACTTGATCAGAATTCCATTATCAACTGTCGCAGGATAAGTGGTTGACGATGGATGGATGGATGGATGGATGGATGGATTGATTTTAGGCTCCCTTAGATCTTCATACAAAATTCTGCCACCATTTCATATTCATGTGTATTTGGAAATACTGAGAATTCAAATTAGGGATGCAATGTTCGGCCACTGACATTAATCGGCTGAAAATTGCATAAAAAAACACTTTCAGTGTTTGGCCTAATAAGTCAAAAGGCCAAATACATTTTGCCAATAAATTAGGTTGACATGTCGACAGTGTGGAAGCATTTTCAAGTGTCTGAGAAAGACGCAAATATTGTCGTTTGCAGACACGGTTCTGCTGAATTGTCTCCTAGCACAGACACACCATCTGTGGCTGACCCGCTTTGAGTGTTTCTGTCATTCGTTTCTGAGAAGGCGATTACGCTAGATGCACTTAAATTTGGAATTCACATGTATTCAAGCTTTTATGGTAACGATTGATCCACTGAAACAGACCAGTTTGAGCTGACAGGCAGTCAATTCAATTTAAAAAAATGGTCAAACATCTCTTACAACACTTCACAACAGAACAAGAGCAACATTTAAAATCAAGCTCAAACTATTTCTTGCAGAGATGAATTGCACAAATACAAATAAATAAAGGTCTAACCAGGTGGTAGGTGTTTATCAGTAGGGGATTCACTAAATGCTAATGTAATTTACAACAGAATCAAGTAAATCAAGCTATTTATGGCAAGTAGAGAGGTCTGATGGTACCCAATTTGAATCAGTTTTCACAGACACATTTTAATGTCAGTGGAAATTTGCTTGTATTTGTAGATTTGTCTTATTAAGTTTTTAAGTTTTCTATCTGTAACATATAGGTCTACATTTTATGGCAAGTTTACATTGCTCTTTTATTGAAAATCCAGTATCAAACAGCCATGTCATTTATTGCTGATCTAAGGTCTCTTCCTGGCTCTAGCTAATAAATATGCTTTAGCTTATTGTTATTAGGTGCTCAGGGAGGAGCCTCCGATAGTAAAGTGTGCATGGGCCCTGAGCGTGTATGCCAGTGGTGGAGTAGAGGGATCTGAGGGTATACATGAACATTGTCCTGAATTGGCAGTGCTTACTGGCAGTAGCTTTAGTGCTGCCCCTACTGACTTGGCACTGAGCAGAGAATTTTCTATTAATTTGAGTCCCTTGTAGGGCTGTAACGAATAGTTACATAGCAGGTTACATCGCTGTCTCTGTCTGTCTTCTCTCTTCTCAGGTCTGTGTGTCCGTTTGACCGATGGTGGGGCTGAGCGCACACAGCATGGCGGACAGGATGAAGCATGGCTTTGGTTGCATGCATTCACGTGGTGGTGTGGCCGTGTTTATATCTAGCTTTAGAACATAACCGCCATGAAACAATAGGATTTTTTAAATTGTATTTCTCTGATTGACTGTTTTGTTCTTGCTAGGGCTGAGCGATATGGCCAAAAATGTTATCACAATGAAACTGTGAAATTGTCATACCATTCGATATTGATAATTATCACGTTAAATGTCAAATCATTATTTCTTTCAACTTTAAAAGCTGATTTTTGCTTCTGAGTGCAAGTTGGAAAAAAAACACATTTTTAATTGTGGTTTTAAACTATTCTTTATGGTCAGAACATGACAAACGCTTGCCGAACAGTGGATCACTTAACAAATCTGAGGTAGGTAGATAGGTGTGAACATTCAAAACAATTATGAGTCTTTTTTCAACAAATATCAGAAATATTAATTCACATCTTTTTTAGTCCCTTAAAATAAAAAAGCCCTAGTTCTTTTTAATGCCACTTCCTCTCCTCATCCAGTGTCTAGCTGGCTCAACTAGGGATGACTACCAGTTTAAACCATGGTAAAATTCCCGACGGTTATTATTACTGTACACATTTTAATTACCATGACAACTATGTACGGTTAACCGCGCTATTATAATCTCAAGGCAAACACTGTCCATCGTCTCCCAGAAGCAGTCCCGTATTTTATCCTTCTTTCCCACCGTCCTCCCGTATTAGTATTTTCCAGTAAATCTCCCATATTAAATAATAATACGGAGTAAAAAAAACAAAAAAATTAGGTGCGTTTGACTTAATGCGGTGCTGCACAGCGCTGACTTAACATGATGTATGCTGGACTTAAAATAAGGCATGCTGGTTAGAAATCGTGTCGGACTTTAGCCGGAGCTGCAAAACGTCACCATGTCACGTGACATTAAAACAGGTATGTGTTAACATAATAAAATATGACAGACAGACCCTCAAAGCTTCAGTCGAAAACCTCAATAGAAGCTTCAAATGTGTCAAAAAAAAAAAGATATTAGGTACAGCCCTAGTCCCTTACTGGTGTTGCCTTTCTCTTGAAATGTAGCTTGAAAAAAAACTTTTCAGGAACTCCTTTGACTTTTTCAAGGGCATACATTTTTCTTTTAGAATTCAGCCACTCAAATAAAATGGTGGAAAGTATACATATATACTATAAAACTGTTGTGTATCTGTGAGTGTAGGGAGTAAGCATTAAAGGTTTCTAAGAAAATTTTTAGATTTGAACATATTGAGTCATTTACATCGTGAATTCAAAATTATTTTTTATCAGCATTGACTGGTCTTCAAGAACCTAGGCTATGACATTGTAGTCATAATCTCCACCTTCCACCTCCACCTTCTGTATTCTGGTTTTACACATACCCATTTAAATATTCTACATTTTGCATTTACTACCTTTTTTATGCAAATCCATATTTTCCTTTGGATTTTTTTTAGTAGTGACCCTACGGTGAGATCAGAGGTCAAAGATCAGTATCAGCTAGCTGGGGGCTGGCAGTGATTTAAGTCTTGCTGAAGACATCTGACAACAAAAGGCATGACCCTGGGTCACAGAGTTGAAGGGCATTTTTTCTCTTTTCTGTGCTGCCTTACTGCAGCACTAGCAGTAAACCTGATGGTAAAGCTTCTCAATGTTTCACTTTTGAATCAGCATTTTTTATGATTTCAGTTTGTCAGAAAAATGTGACTCTGTGCTTAGCAGCTGCTGTTAGAAAGAAAAAACAAGAAATAAAAAACAACAGCCACAACAATGCTTTAATATCCAACACTTTATTTGAAAAAATATGGTATCAAGAATAGTATGTTTTTAACAATTAATTATTTAGAGGGCATTGCTACAAATTGCTTTAAAATAATCATTTTGTGTTGCCCAAGATCAATATAGAGAAATTTACATAAAAGTCTTGGCATCTGTAAGCAAAACTCAGCTGGTATACTACATGTATTGATTTTCTGTGTTTGTGATGGCAGCAATACTTACAGCACTGACACAAAAGGGGAACAGGCAGCTAGTGCCGAACAGCTGTGTACTTTATATGACAATGTAGGTCGCTGTGATTAAGTTTCCAACTAACAACTGTCAAAAGGGTAAATCAATAGGTAATTTTGGGGCCAGACAAGAGTGCTTGGAGTCAATATCCTGAATCAAGCAACCCACCGGAAAACCCTGAGGGAGCCTAGTAAAAGGATTACCCTCTGCTACCCTTAAGTTTTCACTCCATAATTGTCTTTGAGCAGCAATGAACATCGCAAGCATGACCATGTCTTCAGCTCACACTTTTACAGAATAGGAAGATAGAAAATCAATATATATATACCCAAGCTAACCCCTGCCACATGGCTACATTACTTTTCCATTGTTACATTACACACAGAAACATATTTGAAGCCTAACATCCTGGAAATGATTCACAAATGCACCAAGGTTAATAGTGCAATTCATATTAGAGGACTAATCCCTATGATTTGAATGGAGGATAATCATGAGGCTAATCAGGGCCTTTCCTATAAGCTTTTTGTTTGGTGATCTATGCTGTGCATTTGCTCCCTGTAGAAAGGATTCCATCGAAGCGGGATGTAATGCGCACACAGAAATATTCACTTTGTTTCGCACAGGGCTATGAATGGGGACAGTGAATGAATCAAGCACTAATGTGAGCATTATCCTTGTGCTTATTGGTCTAATGCTTGTCAGTGGAGCTAGAGTGGAGGATGACATTTTTAATGTCCATTTTTATTGTCTGTCCCTTCTCACTAATGTTCATAGTTCAAACTCATGCGCAAGGAATGTGAGATATTTCCTACGTCTTTTATGGTGCATTTAATAATGTATTGCGCTTCTACAACCTGATGAATCAAGTGATAATTGAATAATGGCTTATAGGAACTCCTACAAAGTTAATACATCCTGTTTAGTGACACGGAGAGCAATATCTTGAAACAAGAATCCCGATCTAACAATTCCGTAGCATTATTGTGAATAATCCTCTTTGACACAATGAACTGTGTTATCTTTGTGAAGGATTTATTCTCTTTTGTGTTTTTGCGAAACTGCAATGCCGAGGTCTGTGACTTTTTGAAAGGAGAAACCGCAGAGGAAATTCGTAGTATAGATTGAAGGAGAGCCACTTGAAATGGGGTTGTCTGACCCAGGATGGCAGTACACAACCAGCTTCAAATGAAAGAAATGAAAAGAAAGAGAAAAAGCTTATTGGATGTATTGAATCATTTTACTTTGCAGCCAGCCAAGGGATTGGATGGGGTGCGTGATCAGACTCAGTGCCAGGTCGAAATGTGTTAACAGAAGCACACTTGACCGCAGACATCTTGAAACATACACACATGGACTCAACAATATTATTTTCAAAAACAGTTCTGTGAAAGCTGCTGGAAAAGTTTGTCAGTTTCACATATCTGTATAGTTAAAAATAGACAAGAAATCTCATCTTTTGTAATGACATCCAGGTTAAATTAGGTCATCATTTAATTTTCTAATGTGTTTGCAGTTTAGATTTTTGAATTGGGAAAAGATGCTTAAACCCAAAGTTCTTGCTGAGAACTGCCACTGACAAAAATATAAGTGAGTGAAAAAATACATTTTTGACATAACATCAGCTGAAGCATTGCTGTCAGATGGTGAAGTCATGTTATATTTAACAAGGACATTGTTTTAATTCTCTGAGTTAAATTATAGACAATGAAGTTCAAGCCTTATGCTCTGAGATGGAGATACATGTCTACAAGAATATATTTGGAGTCATAGCGCCTGTGTAGTGTAACAGCAATATTAATGGTGAAGCAGTTAATCAATTTAACTCTCTGAGGTTTATAAACTAAAAAAATGCTTATTTTTTCAAAAGCAAAAACATCTTTTCCAGATCTACAAAATACTGTCTCTTATCCCGATTCACAATATACAGTTCTGAGCAGAAGTTTTCACTTTTGTAAAGCCTTTCACACAGACTATGGTGAAGTACATTTTTCTTTAGACTCTTGGGGAATATGGCCTACATTAAACCCATAAGGTCTGTTTCATAGCTACCTAACTTCCATGTAAGCTTTGAAAACACTTAAGCGTCACTTCAAGGTCTCTACTAAACTTGAGGGTCAACAGCTACATGCACTCTCAGTTCACTGATTCTGTTTGCACTTTACCACAGCAGCTGCTAGGGTTGCACTGCAATGTAATGCAGAATTTGTACACATTGTAGCCTGGCTGTTGGTTTTGTAATGTGTTTGCGGTTTAGGTCTGTTTTTCTTTATCTGCCACCTGTTCTGTCAGTAAAGTATTTTTTGTAAAACCAAATAATCATAATCAAGCAATTGCCAGTCTTCATTACACTTCTGTGAAATGTATTTAGCTTGGTTGTTTAAATATCAGTGTGTGAAATATGATGCATTTCTGGGTGTGATAAAGTCATACCTGTCAAGTTTTGGATTTGAAAATAAGGGA
This sequence comes from Lepomis gibbosus, assembly GCA_029875015.1. Classification (NCBI taxonomy): domain Eukaryota; kingdom Metazoa; phylum Chordata; class Actinopteri; order Centrarchiformes; family Centrarchidae; genus Lepomis; species Lepomis gibbosus. The sequence continues at coordinate 6,805 of JAPMOB010209798.1, forward strand.
AATTTTCTGGCACCCACCGCGAGCAGTCCCACCACCCCAACCAAGCTCCATATCCCTTACATTTTAACACAGGTGTTATAGCCTAAATGAAAACACAAAAGAGTATATATGAAAAGCATTTATTTAAATGCTTATTTACATACAGTATTTTCTGTTCATTTAACATTGCTTGTCTTTGCATTTACATCTTATTTTCATTCAATACATTCTTTTAATTTCACATAACTTTACTCTTTTAGTGAGTTATTGTACAAATTTGTTGAAGACTTTGCATTGGTTAATTTTACATGAGAGTAGAGCGCAAACAGTTCTTTGTCTAACGTCTACCTGCAGGTGGTAGTTATCGCGAGGCTAGTGACAGAGCTCAGATTGGGTATAGGTGCGTTCGAGTTGACGGCGGCTGACTTTCGCCGACTTCATAGTCTTATGTGAGCTGCAGGTGACTTTTTAATAAAGCAGGTTAAAATACGGGAGATTGACGGGAAAATACTAATACGGGAGGACGGCGGGAAAGAAGGGTAAAATACGGGACTTTCCCGGCCAAAACGGGATACTTAACAGGTATGTAAAGTCTAGGGGACGGACTGAAATGAAAATTCTTGGCCAAAGCCGAAACCAAATATAACTAGAACTGCAAGCAGTTGTAAACGGGGTCCAAGCCCCCCGGCGCCAGTCGCCCCCCTCGCCCCGCAGAGGGCACGTGAGTCCCTTGTAAGGTCCCCGAGTCAGGTCTCGATCGGCCATTCCAAACCGAGGCAAAATGTGGCATGTTTGAAAATGCCATTGAAATGAATGGGCTTAGTGAAGGCATTTGAGCTTCGATTACCGTCTTTTGGCCGAATTGCAAAAGTTGTTCAGGTGTCATCAGGACCCCATGGGGAAGAAGTGACCCAAATTTGGTGTCAATCGGACCTGCGGTACTGGAGATATAAAATGCATGTAAGTGAATGGGATACATTTTTTGGTCTTTAATCTACAATAACAGCGCCACCTATGGGCACATTAGGGTCCCTTTTGTTGCCTGGCATCAGGGGACAATGCAGAACAATTCGGCCCTCGTTTCACGTCAATGTGACTTGTGGTTATAAAGGAAGAAATTTTTTGGATTAAACAGGGACACCTAGCGGCGAGTTGCACCAAATTTTGCAAAGGCCCTCAGAGGGCCGTCCCGACTTAATGGTCCAAATTTGTTGTCGATCGCCCATTCCAAACGGAAGATATGATCTCACTTCCTGTTAGTAGCGTTTTTCGCAAATATTTGTTAAGGTATAATCGCAACATTTTTTGTCGGATCAAAATTTACTACGCAGGCTTTCATCAGCTTGGTCCAGAGATTATCTGTGCCAAGTTTCGTGGCAATCGAGTATGTGGCTTTAGAGGAGGTGTTTCCAGGCGCTTTTTAAGTTTTCGTGATTTTTCGCGAAAAAAGTTTAGGCGGAAATGGGCGTGGCCTAAAGCAGAAGATTCAGCTCGATCCCCTGAATGCGTGGATATAAGGTTTTTGATATACGCCTTTGTAGTCAAGAGGTCCAAGCCCAAACGCGCTGTCCATATAGCGAAAACCATAGGGTTCCCAGCCACTTCGTGGTACTGGGGGGTTCCGTGCCCACTTCGGCCTTGGACTCCAAATGAAACAATTTGCTGAATACCGAACAAGTAAATTCTCATTTTTCTTTTTTTTCCCATTGTATTGATTATATAGTCAAAATTAGATTTTTACTCAGTCTTTCCTATAGGATTTGGATAGACTATGATGGTGGGTCCGAGGCACAAGAGGGTAAAGTAAATTACATGTGTCCATTTACATCTAATGTACATGTGTAATATGTTTTACACTCTGTGGATATAATCCAATTAATCTTATTTCCTTACTGTATAGACACCTTGTTTTGAAAACCGGACATCGTCACATGTGTATCCTTGCACTAAATTCATTAACCGACCCAATTTGATAAATAGTGTTGTATGTGGTTTGTATCGTGTAACATAAAGACTTCGTAGCCTCTTTAGGTATTTCTGTAAAGAGAGAAATGACAGGATAGTCGCTAACATGTCTGTCAGCTCACACTGGTCCGCTTCAGTTACCATAAAGGCTTGAATATGTGTGCACTCCAAATTTAGGTGTGGCTAGCTTAATTGCCTTCTCAGAAATGAGTGACAGAGTCAGTGACAGTGTCGGACTGTTTGTTGCCTTTTCTAAGAAGTCAGCCGCAGATGGTGTGGATGTGCTAGGAGACAATTCATCAGAACAGTGTCTGCAAACAACATTTTTTGCGTCTTTCTCATGTGGTTTGCTAAAATTTATTCAGTCTTTTAACTTATTAGGCCAAACAGCACTGCTTTTTTTTGCTATTTTCGGCCGATTAATTTCGGTGGCAGAACATTTGGTGCATCCCTAATAAAGTCTTGTCATTTCCTTTTTCAGCTTATCAACTTCCATTTCTGCCTCAGTTTGTGATTTCTTATGTTCCCCAGAAAGACTTTCAAAAATCCTCAGAGAAGGAAAGTGAACTTATTTCTTGCGGTATCATGTTCTGGTCTGTTGAGGCTATGGGTGGATGAAAAAAATGACCTTTTGTATGATGGAGTTTTCGCTATGTGATTTTTTTTTAACGAACGCAAAATACAAAGTAGTCCTTTCGCTTTGATTTTGAGGGGCTGCACACTTGGCATTCATTTACTTCTGATGTGTTATGTTAAAGAAATGTTTCTGTTGTCGCCACACTAGAAATGTGAGGTCACATTTGTCTACTTTTAATGAGTTATTTACAAGGAAACGTATGACAATGAAAAGGGCACAGGAAGGCAAAGTGGATTGCCAATTATAATGACATGCCCTGTTTTTGTTTAATCAATTATCTTTGAAGATGGAGTTTTAATGATACATTGTAAATTTTGACAATATTAACTCTAATTCATACAATGCAAATAGACTTGCAACTGCCTTACAACCACAACCAATTTTCTCCGATCCCTAAAAATAACAACCTGCTCAAGAGTTAGAGGATCTGCACAGATGGTGGTATACTATGCGAGCCACACGGGACAATTAGTATGTGAATTGATGATGATGCAGGCTCAGCACTAATTGGAGGCTGGTAAATGAATGTGATTTCTCCCTCTGTCTCGGTGGGCAGTAACATCAGGTAGCACTGTTATAAGTCTATTTCTATAACCAGCCCTGGCAGCACGTAATGGGTTGATCATATGCAACGTGCAGCCAGTCTGCACCTTGGCCACCAGCACTAATCACATACACAGATTGCATTAACGTTGCGTTATGATCTCATTTAGAAATAATTGAGGTGCATCAGTATCTTTTGCATCAGTTCGCTGGCTATGAAGCCTAGGATTTAGTACGAGATTTGAAGTGTTTTCTTTTAGGAGAATCCGATTTGAGATGACACTTCATTTAATGAAGCCCTCCAGTCCCCATCCAAACCCTCGACTAGCCTACTGTTTGAATAAACACTTGTTTACCCTAAAATGGAAAAGGTTAATAGGTTGAAGACAGTTTCAAAGGTAACAATAAAAAATGTATTAATTTTCATACATCTGTGTATCCCTAGCCTCACAGTTTTGAAGTAATATACCAGTCATGAAATGTTTTATGTGAAGAATCGTGCTCTTAATGAGCACAGATGAAAAATATTTGCAACTGTTTATGTTTACCTCCCATTATGAAATGCAATTTAAAGGAACAAAGGTTTGAATCAGGATCTTCAGGAGGCTCCGACAGAGCAATCTGTAGTTAAAATTGTCATTTCAGTGTAATTTTTATCATCTGATCACGGTAGGATGTCGGTCAGATCTGGTCAGGGTTGTTTTTACTCCTATTGTGCTGCGATTGCTATTGGATCATATAATGCAGACAATGTCAGAGTCAGATTAGATCACACCTCTACAGACTGAATGATGCACATTGGCTTAGTTGTTAACGCTGTCGCCTTGCAGCAAGAAAGTAGTGGCTGGACTGAGGTCTGGAGCTTTCATGCATTAATCCACCATGAGACATGCATGTTAGGTGGAATGTGCTTGACTCAGAGTAGGAGTTGGTCCCTTATTACTACACTGTACAGTGCGTTGCTCTTAAATAGTTTGAACAGTTCAAATTTAGAGGGCACATATCCCCTCAGGGACTAATAAAACATAATTTAAATTTTTAAGTTTCAATTTTAAAACAAAATGGCCAATAATTACTGTTGCCTAACACTATCTGTATGTTTTACGTCAGCGGTAAGTCTTGTCTAGAATTCAACTCATTATATTCATTATCTATCAATCATTTTGCAACTAATCAGTTAATGAAATATCTATCACGAGCTCTTAGAGCCCAAGGTTATGTGTTCAATTTGCTTCAAATTGTGTTCTCCCAAACAAAGAAATTTCTGTTAAATTACATAAAAACAGACAATCTTTAAATGTGAGTATCTGGAACTAGTACATGATTGACATTTTACCTGATAAATGACTGAAATAATCATTCTTCAAAGTAATTCATTGTTTCAGCCCTAGTTGCGTCTTTCTGAACTACGCTGTAGCAATACTAGAAATATCAAAATATGATCACATCATCTAGATTTAACTAGTTAGTTTATTGTAAGACCAAATTCACTTTAATTTGTATGTGTGTGTGTGTGTGTGTGTATATATATATATATATAT
>JAPMOB010209803.1:0-15328 GCA_029875015.1 Lepomis gibbosus
AACTAATGTAATATTGCTTCGCTTCCATTTACTGAGCCTCCCCTGAAACTGTGTGGAGCCCCCCAAGGGGGGCCCGCCTCTCACTTTGAAAGCCCATGGTATAGGCAATGAGGTGGCGACAGAGGTCATTGCATCTACAGGATTTTAAGTATTTTAATGCTTTTTGTTCATGAGATTCATGGTGTGGTTTCCATAGAAGCGCCGGTGTATCTGTCCTCCCAGTCTTACATGGCCGACAGCAGCCTGAGTGAGGAGATGAGTCAGTTTGATTTCTCCACCGGAGTCCAAAGCTTCTCTTTCAGCTCCCAAAACCCTGAAGGACACAGACGCACCATTGCAAAAAGAGTTAGTCATGTGATTTCCTTTGATTCCTTTACACAACTGCACTGAGATTTGTCCACTCTGCCAAGGGTAAATTCCTTGGTGGCAACTAACTGTATGTATGTTAAGCACTGTGACAGGTAATCTGCAGTTTAATGACAGATACATTATAATGTGGTTTTGATGGTGATAAGGAAGATTGTTGGTATGTTTGTACATCTAGGAGACAGAGGAGACAAATCCCTCCCAGGATGCAATGTTGGATTTGGAAATGGATGAGCTAAATCAGCACGAATGCATGACTGCCATGACTGCTCTTATTGGACACATGCAAAGGAACAACATAACCCCTAAAATTGAGCAGGTCAGTGGCACAGAAAAAGAGTAAAGCTCGTTTTGACTCTTGATGTTTTTACAGAAAAGTCATTTTCCATAATACTTCATCTGGACAGGTTGAAGGGACACTGGAGACAAAAACACATGGCTCCACATCAGTATAATTTAATGATGAATATTATTTTGGAAGTCATGTCAATCAGACTATTTTCCACTTTTGTTAATGAAACAGGGAAATCTGCCCGGTGAACTTCCTCCGTGGATGAAATTTCTACATGCAAAACTGTCAAATCCAGCAACACCTCTGAATATCAGACTCTTCATCTCAAAGCTCATCATCAACACAGAGGAGGTGAATGACTCTCTATACAAATGTATTCAGAATAAAACAAATCGAGATTTAATCTTTGTTGTCAATCTTCCCAGGTTTTTCGACCATATGCCAAGCACTGGCTGGGCCCGCTCCTGCAGGTTGTGGTCTCTGGAAACAATGGAGGAGAGGGGATCCATTTTATGGTGGTGGATGTTGTGGTCACAGTGCTCTCTTGGACAAGCCTGGCCAGCCCCAAGGTTGCTAATACTTACATTTTAAAGACAGCAAATATAAGTCATTAATATGTTTTTGCCCTGGCCTGTGCATAAATCAACATTTGTTTAAGTTTAATCTAAAGATTCCAACATATGGTTTTTAAATTTACATTATACATTATAGGAGTATCCCACAGGTGCCCCCCCCCCTTTTTGCCATTTTATTATGATACAAAACTCCATATAACTACAGAGCACTAGTAGATAATCATTAGTAATAGATTTATTTTTGTCTCAGGGTAACCCCAGAGATGAAGTGCTCGCCAACCGGCTGTTAGAGTTCCTGATGAAGCACAGTTTCCACTCCAAGAGGGCAGTTTTCCGTCACAACCTAGAGATCATTCGCACTCTGGTAGAGTGCTGGAAAGACTGTCTGCATGTCCCTTACAGGTATTCCTTGCACACTCTCATTGAACAATTGATGTGCATTTGACACAATGGAATAAAACTGGTCTTTTATCTCTTTTCCTGCCCTGCTAGTCTGATATACGAGCGTTTTTGTGGCACTGACCCAAATAGTAAGGACAACTCTGTTGGTCTGCAGCTGCTGGGGATCATCCTGGCCAACAACCTTCCAGCTTACGATGCCTCATGTGGAATTGAATATGAAAGGTAAAATATACAGTGAAGCTGAAATGCAACAAACTGCACACTGTGTTACCTCACAGCTTCACTGTTTGAAACCATAATTTAATTAGCTAATTTAGATATTGTTTTTTCAAGTTGCAAGTTGAAGTGAAATTAAGCAACAGACAGCAAGATAAGTAGAGAATGTGTGTTGTAGCTCACATGCTGCCATCTTGCAAAGCATCTTTAATCATTTCTGTTTATTTTCAGGTACATCCAGTCTCTCACCAACAACGTGTCCTTTGTAAGGTATAAAGACGTCTATGCAGCTGCTGCTGAAATTATCGGCCTCATCCTGAAGAATATGACTGAAATGGACAATGTATGAGATTTTCACTTCTTTGGTTGAATTACAGTTATACTTCATAAATGTTCAAGAAGCACAAATATTTGTTTAGTTAATGCCTAGGGAAAGTCAGCACATGTATATCTTGATGATGAAACCCTATTCAAATGTTATGGGATCTGCATTATTCTTATATTTTTATTTTTATATTTATTCTTATTTTTATTCTTATTTTTTAATTTTAAATTCAGTACATTTATTACTTGAATGTCAGATTTGTCATTTTTTATTCTTGTCTCAGCATCATCAAGAACTTCTCAGTCATGCTGCAACTAAAATAACAAATCTGAAGAAAAAAGACATGGATGACAAGTTCATAATTTGCTTGAACAAAGTGTCAAAACACTTTCCCCCATTTATGGATCGGTGAGTTTGTTCTGCCTCGTGTTTTAAACTTTCCTTGGTAATTTTAAAATTAATTTAATGAAATCAACATGATGAATTTTGCTGTCTGTACATTGCGTTTGACGTAACCTTAGGCTTTAAAATCTAAAGTCTTAACTGCGGCTTTATTTAAAACATTTTCAGGTTTGTCAACCATGTGTTCTTCCTCCTGCCAAAGTTGCACGGCATCTTAAAGACTCATTGTTTGGAGTGCGTGCTGAGCAGAGCAGATGTCATCCCAGACATCTTTCTGCAGCTGAAGACCACAGGCTTCATTCAGATGATGGGCCATAGGTAAGTCCTAAGTGTTCTCCGTGATCTGCATGTTTATTATCTTTATGGATTGTCTTTGGTTCACTTCAGTTAGTAATCTCTGCAAATACATTAAGATATTAATATATTGTACTTTAAGTACCCCAAACAAATGAGACCGTCACTGAAAAGCCCATACACTGCATCATGGATTGTTGAACATGGATTTGGCAGGAAATCTCCCGCTTTGCTTTTACACAAACTGTGCTGAAGTTTTGAGCTTGTTGATGGTGGTTTAAAGTGGTTGAAATCATGTCACGCCTTTGTTTGATTTAACAAGGTCCTTTGTGGTCATCAAATACAGGAAATCAAAAGAGATTTGACAGTCAAGGCATTATTTATTTAATTATTTAGCTTATAACTGTAAGTGAAAAACACATTTAAATATTAATTTGTGCTGCGACCATGTTTCTGCACATTACTCTTCTGTGTCCCCAGGGATGAAGCAAGGCAGAGAGTTTGCCTGGATATCATCCACAAGATTATTGCTCTCTTGACTCCAGTTCAGCTTCAGGAGCTCCTGGGAGCTGTGACAGCTTTTGTCTCCCATCATTCACCAGTGTGCAGAGAGAGGATGTATGACATACTCATGTGGATCCAGGACAACTACAGGTACTGTGAGCCTTTCTGTCCTCTTGTTATCAAACAGATTTCCCACTTTACTGTCTTGTTATTTACGTTATTTATGCCAAAATATGATAATGTAAACTAGCTGCAACATGATATGTATCATTCAGTAACATTTTTCTGATTTAAGGGGTGACTGCATAATTTAAACAATTAACTAGTGTGTATTAAATATATTCCATATTTCTAGACTAGCAAATGCTGCAAATTGTCCAGCAAAATTGATTTACTCATTTTATTATGTTGGATTATTATAGTCACAGGTTGTTACTACTTCGATGTGAACTTTAGTCATATTCTGATTTTATGATTCTTCTAGTGATGCAGAAAGCATGGAAGACAGCACCTCAGTTGAGGTTTTGAATGCAGCTAAGGAAACACTACTTCAGGGACTCTCTGAAGACAACCAAGGCCTTCAGTAAGTACCTACTATTTCTCTCGTACCTTTCTTATATTATGCAGGTAAGTTTAATTCCAACAATTCACAATAAAATAATCAGTGTTTTAACCAAAATAACCCTTCATCTATGTCCATTATTTTTTCAGGCTTTATGTTCGTAACTTCTGGAGTCAGGAGAAGCGCCTCCCCACTGCGACCCTAGAGCGAATGTTGACGGTGCTTGGATCTCTGTACTCCTGTCACATAGAAAGGTGTTTCTTAAGCTTGGTTACCAATCTGCTCCTGGAAATGACCAGCCAGAGTCCTGACTTCAAACGAAACATGTTTGAGTATCCACTGTCAGAGTGTACCTTTCAGGTCCGTTACGTTAACGGGGTAGTTAGATATTTTTATTGGTATGCTATTGATGAGGCTGATGTATTAATGACATCTTTCGACTCTCTAGGACTACGTGATTGATTCCAACTGGCGCTTCAGGAGTACAGTGATGACTCCCATGTTTGTTGAAACTCAAAGCTCTCAGGGCCCAGAAAGTTTGGCAGCGTCTCAGTCTGGAAGCATGAAGGGGAAGCTCCGAGCCACTCAGACTTCATTAGAGTTCTCCCAAACCCAAACAGCAGGTACCACTCTAATTCAGTATACTGGTATTATTATGCCAGTACTAAGGACATAAGCATGTGCTGGACCTTTTGCAGCTTAACGTATCTTTACTTACCTTGGACCCCCCCCCAGGTCGACGTACAGCATATAACTGGCTGACGGGCAGCAGTGTGGACACACTGGCAGAGTACACACTTGGCTCTGAGTCGTCACTGTTGGTGTTTGATAAGAAATCAGAAAGGCAAGCTACAGCAAGGAGACCAGTAGGAGAAGGCTTTGGCCTAAAACGCCTTACTGCATCAACCGATGAGGTGGACAGTCGCACTAAAGGTTAGTCTCTGAGAGGAATTACCCACCTGTTAAAATGTTCCTCTGCCCATTTTTCCTTTAATGTTCTTTGACTCTTTAATGTGTTCCAGTGAGATGATGTGCTGACCGCTTTGTCCCTGTTGGCTGGCACACCTTTATATCATCTGGGCTGAACCCAAAATACTCCCAAACAGAAACAGAGGAATTAGACTTTATTACTAGTCCGTTATCCTTACCACTCGTAGTTGCTGCTTCTAGTTTGCGGAATGATTGTTTTGTTGAGAGAGAGAGAGCTGCAGAATGAACTACTACAGCTTTGATCCACCGGTACATTGTATTCAAATACTGAATGGGGTTAATGTTTTGAAACTGATGAAGCTGACCCGTTATGTGTCCAGGTTTAACTGTAAAAGGGTAACTCAAGTTATTTGAGCTGGGATACTGAATTGTTAAACATGGTGGACAACAGCCTCATGTTTAAATGTCCGTGTAGAAACGATTTGACTAAATTATGTGATGAAGACTTCATGTGCAGGATTATTATTTGCTTCAGAACTTTGTTCTGTCGATCGTAACAGTTGGATGTTCTGTTAACTACCACAGCAATCATGTTTTGTTTTCTGAGGTTAGACATTACTGTAAATATATATTTTATGTCTGTATGTCAACAGCGGAAAACGAGCAACGTACTAACATCCTAAGATTGAGACGCAGATTTCTCAAGGATCAGGAGAAAGTCAGCTTGACATATGCACAAAGAGAGATTCAACAGCAAAAACAGAAAAAGGTATCAAACCAACATGCCGATCCATGTTCATCCTTTGTGCAATTCATTTTAGAAATGTTCAGCAGCCTTAAAATTAATTACTTTTTTGTTTGGGCCTCATTGTGTCACTAACTTTTCCAAACTGCCTCTGTTTCTAACCATCACTGGTTTTGTTGGGTGACCCACAGGAAGACAAAGCTGATCAAAGGCTGAGAAAAGAAGCTCAGGTGACTCTCTATCGTAACTACAGAGTGGGAGACTTTCCAGACATCCAGATCTCATACAGTAGTCTCATCACCCCCCTTCAGGCGCTAGCACAGGTAAGTTCAAAGTAGTTAGGCTGGAAAGATGCTAAACCTAAATGAACAAAAACAATGTATACACACATACAGTACAATACATCCAAAAAACAAATAGATGTGTTCACAGTTAATGTTTTTTTTTCTATGCATATTCCTTCAGAGAGATCCAATTTTAGCCAAACAGCTGTTCAGCTCTCTGTTTGCTGGTATCCTCCAAGAAATGGAAACACACAAACCAAGAGGGGAGTGCGGGAGGATTACAGAGGAGCTGCGATGCAACATGAATACATTCCTGAGCAAGAGTACCCTCTGCTTCCCTCCATTTATAGCATGTGTGCAGGTAATGGCCTTCAGAAACTATTACTATACAAAATTGTGTCTATTATTTATTTTTGCATTTTTATAAAAAGTCTCACACACTTGCAAGACGTAAGAAGTTTTTAGTTTAACTGTAGTGAAATCCAGCTGTTAACCAACTGCTAGCAGAGTGGCAACAATGAAAATGTGTCATGCAGGTGCTCCAACATGCTGTCGGTGCCTTGTTATTGTGTGGCTTGATTATTAAAGTGAAACTTCTCAAAACTGTAAGGCTGAAAACCGACGTGTCTGGTTGTGCTGTTAGGACATGTGCTACCAGAATAAGGAGCTGCAGCATCTCAATCCAGCAGCCATCAGCTCCACTTGCCTGGTTAGTCTCCAGCAGCCGTCGGGCATACTGCTGCTGGAAGATGGCTTGTTGCATGCTGGTGGCCAGGAGGAGCCTCCTACCAAACGGTCACGAGGGCGCAAAGAAATCCCCCCAGACACCAATAAATGGATCCACCTTGCAAGGTATTACAGTGTTGCTTACCTTGATAGAGGTTCTGTCAGTGATGGTGAATAGCTTAATGTTAGGAGCTGACTATCTTACCACAGCTTTAAAGTGCTTTTGTGCATACTGTACTGTTGAGGTAGTCTTCTTCTTAGATAGCTCAAAGCTGGGTTGAAAATGCTGCCTTACCTCTGGCCCTACATTTTTTGTTAGATTTAACTGCCAGGAGCTAAATTACAGTACCACCTTTGGATGAGTGTAGTTGGTTTTGATAAGTGTGCTCTTTGTTGTCCCCTTTTCATCCAGGCTTTACAGATCTTTGGAGGATTATGATGTCGTGCGTGGCATCTTTGGTGGTAAAGTTGGGACCAAGTCGATCACCTGTGCTGCGCTTCAAGCTGAAGCCAACAGTGATTTTGCAGAGGCTGTAAAGCTTTACAATCAGGTACTGTTCGCCAAAGCAATAAGGTTAGCATAGTGCTTGGGTAGCGTGTCAATGCACGTGGACTGGTGCAGTTTTTCCAGATTGCTAGCTGTGTAGTGTAAAAGTGCATACTCTCTTCCATACTGGCAGGCGCTGAACACTGAGGATTGGAGTGATGGCGAGCCCACTGACTCTGAGAAGGACTTCTGGGAAATAGCTGCCATGGAGGCCTATAGCCATCTGACTGAGTGGAAGTCTCTTCAGTACTGCTCCACTGTGAACATAGATGAAAACTCGCCACCCAACCTCGAGCTGATGTGGTCGGAGCCGCTCTTCCAGGTAATAGATCTGACCATCCGACACCCAGCAGTTTTTACATCCAACCGAAACAGCATTTTCCTCTATTGTTGAACGTGAAGTGATGGCTTCCAATGAAAACCTAAATTACATCATCTCAGCCCTCCATATCATGTAAATGTCTCTTTTTTTGCATTCGTGACAGGAAATGTACCTGCGGCACATGATTCGCAGCATGTTAAAGCAGCTGCAGCTGGGTGAGACGGAACAATCTCTTCTCAGTTTTATCGACAAAGCCATGAGGGTGGAGGAACGCAAAAAGCTGCTGGAAAGTCATTACAGCCAAGAGCTCAGCTTGCTCTACATCCTGCAGGAGGACTATGACCGCGCAAAATACTACACCAACTACGCCATGCAGCTCTTTATGGAGGTCTGCTTTCACACATCCTTTGTGCCTGTCACCTAAGAGTTTTACAATGGCAGAATTAATTATTAATTAATTCTTATTAAATACTTAGCATATATATATATATATATATATATAATGAATGTAGAATTCATACATGCTGTAAATCTATAAAAATACTAAAAATTGGATCTGAAACTCCACACTCACCAACAGAGTGCACTCAATCTCTTTGCCTCCTATAGAATTACTCTAGTGTGGATACGCTGTTGACTCAAAGTCGGCTCACCACCCTGCAGTCAGTGCAGGCCTTGACTGAAATCCAGGACTTCCTGCAGTTCATTAAAGGAGAGGGTGAGCGGAGGGTCTTTTAAAACTCACTCTTGCATAGATTGCAGCATAGTTTCCCTGAAACTCTCTTTGTTTAATGCTTTGAAAAAAACAATGTTTTTGTTCCACTCTCAAAATGTAGTAAAATTCATTGTATTTCATTCATTAGTGTCTGTGAGCTCCCTCAAGCGGCTCATCAGGCTGTGGACCGAGCGATATCCTGACGCTAAAGTAGATCCGGTGAACTTATGGGATGATATCATTACATCTCGGTAAGAAAAAAATATTTTTAATATTTCGCTCACAGATCTTTTACATGATCACATAACAAATTATGACAGAAATTTGATCTCTACGTTTCAGATGCTTCTTCTTGGACAAGATCAGGGAAAAGCTGAGAGGCCACGCTGCCAGTGACAGTATGGAGGTGGACGGTTCAGATGACACAGCAGGTGACATTCACACCTTAGTAAATGACTGCAAGTTCAACATGAAGCTACAAATGGCTGATAGCGCATGGAAGCAGGTGAAAAAAACAACTATGGATGTAACTTTTTTTTTTGCACTCCCATGTTTACCACAAACTCACCATGGAACACGCATGTTTTCAGAAAAACTTTTCCGTGGCCGCCAAGCTGCTGAAGGAACTTCACAAAGAAGCCAAAACCAACAGAGGCTGGTTGCTGCAGTGGGTCCACAGTTTTAGCCGCTACAACCATAAACGCAGCCATTCCCAGGGTCCTGTGGATCAAATCAGTATCATGTTGAAGACTATCCCACTCCTGGGTAAGCAGGGAAAAGGACTCCTGTACATTACACAACTGAGAATGAAAGGCTGCCTTAACATCATTACTGCATTTGACTTGCCAGATTCTGTAATAATGTGATATACTTAAAGGCGCCATGTTTCATTTCCTTCATCTTAAACATTTGCAAAGCACAATTTCTAAATGTTTCCACCCTGCATTGTTTACATTCATGTTTGCTTGTGAGCAATGTTTTTCTCTTCACTCCCTTTATTGGTACAATACTCACACAAAGCGTCAGTCAGCTGAATAGCAAGTGCCAGAATCTGACAAAAACTAAATTTTAGCACTTTGCTCAGGAGTTTGAAACAAAATAGTAAATGAACAAGTCAGGGTGGAACTTAACAATAAATATATATCAATAACAAGCTTAAAGGTAGCCAGAAATAGTTTAGGTAAGGTTTGTTGGTTATAGTTATGTTTATTTTAACTTCTTAAGATAATCAGCATGAACATGATTAGAAATGATTCCCATTATTAACTGACTCACTGTAATGAGTCTGTGACCAATCTGTGTCATTTTAAAATATTATCAAGTGAGTGTGACTTTAGCTCATTTCTTTTCCTGTTGAGATTTCTCATGTCGGTTCTTTTCTCTCTGCAGAGGATCTTCAGACTGACTGTCAGAGTGCCACAGCTAAAGTATTCAGATACCAAAAGATACTCCAGGGTACATCTTTCCACATCCTGGCCACAGCTGTAAGCAGAAGCCCCTCAGTTCTGGGAACTGTTGACGCTGAGAAAGCGGAGAGAGTTGCAAAGCTTTCTGGAGCTGCTTGGCCTAATGAAAATCCAAAGGTACTCTACTTGCAGTTTATTTTTTAATATTATCCACAAACTTATATAACATATAATTATATAACCTAAATCATATAAGTGTACAGTCTGACTAAAGCAGGTGGTTTTGTTGCCTTCTTTAAATTGCTTATGAGCTATGCAAATAATAAAATGAGGCTGATGTGTCATGTGTTAAACTGTAAAGTTCATGTACCTGAATGAGAAAATGCTATACTTTATTGATCACAGCTAATTATGTCCTGCTAAGCCTGTACAAATAGGCTATGTAAATAAGGCATTTATTCACTAAAAACTGTTCATTCTGCAGGAAGTGGAAGTGGGCCTGCAGTTACAAGCATTAAAGTTGCTGTGTGATGCTACCCGAAAGGCTGATGAAGAGCTTCAGTCTTATACACAGGACTGTGTGGAAAGCAGCAGCATCATTGAGACGTACATGGCTTTGGCTAACTTCTGTGACAAACGACTGCGGGAGGAGGAGCAGAGTGAAACGGGCGAGTACTACTAACTGTGTGACTTTTGTTGATTTACCAATGAATGGATTTATAATAATCTGTTACAGATCTAAAACATACACCTCTTACATGAAGTAATGCTAACCTGCCTGTAGAGGACACTCAGAGTCTTTGACTGGTGCATTGCTGGTACACTGTCATGGCTCATGTCTGGCTGTAACATTTAATTCCTCTCCCTCACTTTTCCCGATGCTATGTTCTACCAGTTATTAAATGAAGGCGGCAAAAATACATGGAAACAATCTCTTCATGAGGGGAGCGACATGGTTAATCTTTTATTGTGGCCTGTTTTGGTTATGATATAGAATGACTGATTTTAGATGAATGAAATACTTAACAACGTGTTCTTGTGTTTGAGCTGGTCATTAACTATGTTTTAATGTTTGTTTGTTTGTTTGTTTTTTATACAGAAAGCCAGTATCCAGACCTGATGGCACTGCCAGTTCATGTAGTGGAGAACATGTTAAAAGCTCTGAAGATGAGCTCAGAGGAAGCTCGTCTCAAGTTTCCACGTCTGCTGCAGATTATTGAGTCATATCCCTCTGAGACACTGGACCTCATGACGAAAGAGGTAGTGTGTTAAGGCCAGGGATGTAGTGATGGGTAAACCCACAAATAGTTTATTCCACTTAGCATTTGCAAAATATTGGCAGATCTTAGTTTTGCAAACTATTTGTGGGAAATTTATCCATGTGTAAATTACATTACAGCCAATATGAATTTGTTTTTCAAGAAATAGTAGATGGGAGCCACATTAGCTGTTTTCCTGTTTCCAGTCTTGGTGCTAAACTATGCTGCTGGCTGTAGCTTCATATTTCAGGAGCATTTGTTGTTGTTATATTTATTGTTATTCTCTTTACATACCAACAGCAATATTTTGCAGTTAATGTAGCAATATAGAATGATGAATACGCAACATTTTTAACCTTAGAAGTAAAACTACATGAACGCTGTAGTGAGGAGCCTGCATTTCAACTTGATGCCATATCCTATAATGTACATGAGCTATCTTTCCGTGTGTAGATGATGTCAGTTCCTTGTTGGATGCTGATTGGCTGGATCAGTCAAATGGTTGCCCTTTTGGACAAGCCGGAAGCTGTAGCAGTGCAGCACTGCATTGGGCAGATAGCAGAGTGCTACCCTCAAGCACTGGTTTACGCTCTAATGATCAGCAGTGAGAGTTACAAGTTTGAGAACTCCGCTACAGGACACCAGCAGCAGGAATTTGTCAACAGGTAACCCATCTTGTGTTTTGTCTTGAGATGAAAGAACTATTCCATTTCCAGGTGGATTCCCAGTGTTTTTCTGGGTTTGATATTACTAGTACATTTTGTAAATGTCTGCTTATTTATATATATATATATATATATGTGTGTGTGTGTGTGTGTGTGTGTGTGTGTGTGTGTGTGAACAGGCTCAGAAGCATGCTGGATAAGGGAGGAGCTGTGAAGAACTTTGTGGATGCACTGCAGCAGCTTACAAACCCTGAGATGATATTTAGGGTAATAAGCACAAGTTAAATCATGAATTAAATTAGCTGCTACTGGTTTTTGGCCTGTCTTTAATCCTTGTCATTTTTTTCACACAGGATTGGTGGGATGGTGTGAAAAATGAAATGGAAAAACCAAGCTTTGACAAGAAGCAGATGGGCATCATATATGATGAGATGCGTGCTTCACTTGGGGATCGTAACACAGCCAGTCATGGAATGTTTCGCAAGAAATTTATCCAAGTTTGTGGTTTGCTTCTAAGTTTCATCTTTTCTTCTTTAGCTATATTGTAAGAGTAAAGAGTAAGAATTTATACGACAACATACACAGCTACAAAAATGCACTTTGATTCTTTTCCTAAACTCCAGATGATAAATCATTTTATTGTATGTTAGTGAAGCTTGAGTTTCTGTACACTTTTCTTTTGTCTTTTCAGCTGTTATGCTAACCACACATTTTATTCCAAACTTAAAATACATCACTGAAATGCCCAGAATATTTTGTATAAATGACTCAACTGAGTATGGAGCTGGGAAACTCTCAAAATGTAGTAAAAAGTTATCAGACAGGTCAGAAATATCACTGGATACATTAGCTTACTAGCTAAAATGCTTTAACAACTGTGTTTATACAGTGATGCTGCAGCAGTATGCAGTACAGTGTAGGTATAACATTATTCTTACTGTGTTTAGCACCCAACCTAGCTAGCTACACAAGCATCTTGTTATTTATTATTTATTTATGCATATCGGAAAATTATGAGCATGGCAACATTTCCTGTGTTGCATAAGGGGTAATTGATATGTAAAAGATTAAGTGTGTGCCAAAAACAAAAATACAGAAAAATTAAGGAGTTATAAAATAAAATGAGCTAGAGAAAGATATTTTTTACAATTTCTTTTACACTCAATCTTAATTATTTAATAAACCATATTATTTATTCAGTTCTATTATTATTTTAAATTGTTTTGTAGTAGTAGTTGTAACAAAATATCATATTAAACTGTTGCAGAAATTTGCTAAAGATGTGGAGAAACTGCTGGGACCTAAAGGTAGCAAGCTGTTTGAGAGCAGAAAAGATAAAAGCTTTTTGCGGCGGGTGGACGAACTGGCATCATCCATGCGTGGATTTCAGAAAGAACCAGGGAACTTGAAGGAATACTCTCCCTGGCTGAGTGCATTTAAAGCAGACCCATTCAGCAATGAGCTGGAGATCCCAGGTCCGTAAAATCATTATTGAAATCAGGGTAATCTCATCTCTGGCAATATTGTACATTGTTGGTATTGCCCTATCTTGTTTACAACATTTTTCCAATCTGATTATTTGTTATTTCTGGTCATAACTGTGTATTTAATGGTCTGTAATTGAGGGGACATACATTCTTTGACTGAAAATAAAACACTGTTCTGTTGAACTAATGATTTTTTCTCTTTTTGTAGGGCAATATGATGGCAGATCTAAACCTTTGCCAGAGTATCATGCAAAAATAACAGGCTTTGATGAAAGGGTATGTTTTTACTGTTCACTGTAAAATAGGACCATTTGGATGTTCTAATATCATCCACTGTGCACTTGTGGACTGGTCACTGTATTAGTGTGAATTTATGCCGTGCAGGTAAAGGTGATGTCCTCCATTCGCCGCCCCAAACGTCTGATCATTCGTGGTGATGATGAGCGGGACCACCCCTTTCTGGTGAAGGGTGGGGAGGACCTCCGCCAGGACCAACGCATTGAGCAGCTTTTTGCTGTCATGAACATTTTGCTGAGTCATGATGCTGCTTGCACACACAGAGGCTTGCAGCTCCGCACCTATCAAGTCATTCCCATAACCACTAGGTACTGAGCTCGACTGTCCAACCGTCTGTCTCTCCTTCAAGGAAAAACCTACAAGGTTTCCTGATGTACCAAAAGTATTTTATGTTATTAGTTTATCATGTTTCATATTTCATTTGGAAATGCGGCCCATCCAGACATATTTTGATAACGGATAGGCGTACCACATCGATACGCCTCTTTACAGTAATTATGCAAAATACTAAAACAATTTTAGCCAGTTAATATAATCACATTTCACTGTCTTTTCAGAATTGGTCTGATTGAATGGATGGAGAACACTTGTACTCTGAAAGACTTCCTGAATGGCACAATGACTGACGAGGAGAGAAAAAGGGCAGGGAGGTACAGTATATCCACTGAATTTCACCTCAATAACTTGGATGTCAGCCCACTGTTCAGAGATGAAGATGTCGCACCATCCTCAGTGCGACAAAAAATGTTTTACATCCCACAGCTGTTGAAAAGTTCGGGGTCCTTTGGAAAATTCCTTGTTTTTGAAAGAAATGCAAAAATTGTGTCTATTAAAATAACATCAAAGTCATCCGAAGTACAGTGTAGACATTGCTAATGTTATAAGTGACTATTGTTGCTACAAACGGCTGTTTTGTAATACAAAGAATACCTACAGAGGTGTACAGAGGCCCATCATCAGCAACCTGCTAATCAAAGTTTATAATTTCAAAAGGCCAATTAATCATTAGTAAACCCTTTTGTAATCATGGTAGCTTGGCTTAAAGCTGTTGTAGGTAGGTAGGTACATTTATTTGTCACAATATAACAAGTTATATAGTGAAATTGAGTTTGTAACTCCCTTCTGCTACATAGCAGACAATATACATTATTACTGTAGCACTTATAAAAATTGTAAACGGAAATAAACTACAATCAGTGGAGCAGTGCTGAGGATGAATTTGAGCTCAATAGTCTGATAGCTTGGGGGGGGGGAAGCTGCTCTGCAGTCTGGTTGTGCGGCAGCAGAAACTTCTACATCTCTTTCCAAAAGGCAGCAGGGTGAACAGGCTGTGGCTGGGTGGGTACTGTCCTTTAGTATCCCTTCGGCTCTGCGTAGGCACCTCACCTCGCCGATATCGCTGATTCTTGGGAGGGTACCAATGATCTTCTGAGCAGTTTTAGTCTTGTGCTAATTAAAGAAGCAATGACTGTTATAATAACTGTTTATCTTTAGACTAGTTGAGTATCTGGAGCATCAGCAATTATGGGTTCCATCACAAGCTCAAAATGGCCAGAAACAAAGAACTCAAACTTGTATAATTCATGTTATAGAAAATAGTGTATTGACAACATACACAAACTTAAAAACATTTTGAAGTAATTTAATTCAGGGGGTGCAGAATTTTTTATAGCACTGTAACTATTTCACTATTATCAGTATTCTCTGCACAGTGCAGTATAAAGCAGTGATATGTCTTTTTAGTTTTTTTTCACTATTGTGATGGCAATTCGAGTTTTCAAATAAACAGCTCAGGCAAACACTTGTCTTTCTGTGAGTTTTATTCAAGTCTTCTGCAGAAGGACTCACAGCAACACACATACGCCGGGTACATGTATGCTCGAATGAGTGAGGAGAGCTCCGTGAGCCTGTTATTTATCCAGTTTTTGGTTCAATCATATCATCCCACAGAGACACATTGTCCCTGAAGTCTGGATAACACAGAGAACAGAGATATTTTGACTGTTA
>JAPMOB010209807.1:0-10514 GCA_029875015.1 Lepomis gibbosus
GGTTTAGTTTATACTACTAGTAGGTAGTTATATTATATTGACTGGGTTAAATAGAATTGCATTACTAAAAAGAGAATAAAGTACAATTTTCGTCGACTAAAACGACAAAAATGGTCAGACTTTTAGTCGACTGAAACTTGACTAGTCTAAAAAGAGTATGAACGTGACTAAAACTAATAACTAAAATGACAGCTTGACACAAAGACTAGACTAAAACTAACATTAAAATAGGGCGCCAAAAACAACACTAGTTCTTAGCCCTGTGTTTATTTTTATTCATCCACATCTTCTAGTTACTTAGTATCTGTCTTGTCTCGTATCTTAGTTCCTAGTTCAGTGTCTTAGTCATTAGTCCTGTACATTAGTTCATGTTCTTAGTGTTTACTCCTGGTCTTGTGTTCTCTGTTTAGCTTTGTGTGTTCCCTTGTTCATTTACTGGTTCTGTTCAGCTCTCTTCTACCGGTCTGTCATTTGTTACAGATTGTCCCCTGCATCTCAGCCCTATGTCTCAGCTCCTAGTTTTGTGTCTCAGTTCATGTCTTAGTGTTTACTTCTGGTCTGTGTTCTTATGTGTTATTTTGCCCATGTCTTATCTGAATTCTGTTTAGTCCTTGCTTCAGCCTGTGGTCCTTGTTGTTAATGTATGGTGTTTTGCATCTCTGAGTGTCTCTCTGTTCCCCCCCCACTCTCTCTCTGCCCGCCTGCTTCCATCCTGTCTCTCTGCCTGCCTCGTTAGTCCTGAGCCCCCTCACCTGTGTTGCTCCTGCCCCGCTCGTTAGTCCCTGTGTATATTTATGCCTGCTTGTGTCTCCAGTCTTGGTACAGCATTGCCATTTTGTTTGATCCACTGCTTCTTTTGACATAGCATGTGATATGTTCGTGGAAAGGAATTACTTTAGATAAATCTGTGGGGAAGGTGTGTGCGTGTATGCGTGCCAGAGCAGAGTGCACTGGAGCTCGACTAGGGGCCCCTGGCAGGTGACTGGGGCTGATTCCATTAAGCAGCCAGTAATTTGCCCCACGCTTAATCAAATCAACTTTAATACCTCCAATCAAATTACAGCAGCCTACTGTATCCATCACACTAAGCCAGAGAAGAAGAGATGGAGGGGAAGATTGAGGGAAGGAGGGAGAGAGGGAAATGGAGACAGAGAATTCAGATTACTAAAAAAAAGTCATTTACTAAAATTACTAAAAAGTGTGACGTTGTGGAGGCCCTGCGATGGACTGGGGACCTTTTCTGTACTTTACTAAACATGACAATAAATGCTCATAACACTGACTGTTTTTAAAAAAGGATCTCACCAACAAAGGTCTGGACGTAACATCATGATGTCTCAACATGCCTATGGAGTGTGATTTGTACCTGCTTCATAGGAAACCTATAGAACATAGTCCTATTTAATCATGTTTGGGTGTTTTTTTATAGAATTAGCAAGGTAAAACAGCAAAAAGATGCTTCAATGATTATTCAGTGATTACTTTGCATTTTTTAACAGTTTTACTGATGATCCTCTAACAATCTTTAGGATACAGTTATGGTCTGCACTTGTGGCATTGTCAAGTGAAATGTTGCAAATGAGATGAAAGACAACAGTACAACAGCAAAAGGTAGTGTCAGCGGTAGACGTGTGCTGTGTTCAAAATCGAGATGTTCAGAATCGATCAGACTAGGCACTACATATGTTTACTGTTGATCAATGTAATTTTGTGTGAATAGAAAGTAGTATGTATTTTTACGGATGCACAGCTCAGTACTTATTATCACATCACTTCCTGAGAGCCTCCTTGCTGGATGGAGAGATGAAACCATGGTAACCCAAAATAATAAAGTAATTAAAAAAACAAATTATGCATAGCAAAGTACTTAGTACTTACTTACATTAAATGGTGTTGTTGTTGTTATGCCAAAGCTGCCTTGGCCTCTTTTTGCCATTTCCTGTCATGTTGTTGTCACTACTGCATAGCATTGTGGGATATTTATACTGCCGTAGTGTCTAGTGCTTGCATACTGTAATATTTATATAGTATGCACGTCATGTACTATCGGTTTCATACTAAGGTTTCCGACATACTAAATACATACTGTTTTAGCATACTGAATAGCATTTTAGCATGTTCTAACATTGCTAGTAGAATAAGCAGCAGTAGAAGAGTGAGTGCAGTGTTGTACATTACTGCACAAAAAGGTAAACAAAACAAACAAAGAGTACTGAAGGAAAGCTGAAAAGAAAGAAAGCTGAAACTGTAGTGCCAAAATTATGAACAGAAGAATAAACCAGTAAGTAATCTAAAATTCATGGGGAAACTACGGTCTCACATAGTCGCAGTGGAGCAGCCTGCACTGGAACATCCTCATCAAATTAATCTATTTACCAGTTTAATTGATGTGTGAGATACATGTCAAGTCAAGTTGCTTAGGGTTGCTGAATATCAAGCAAATTAATGGGCTATACTATATAATACATTTGTTTCCCTATGCCAGTTGTGGTTTTATTTGCTTTTCCGTGTCCTGAGATGAGGGTTCTGTAAATAGGGATAGTGCTTTTTACATGCAAATGGTCAGATGGTGGAGAAGAGGTGTCCTGGTGGATCAGTAGTCAGGTGCTGGAACCTCTCCCCTTTGGACATCCCACTTGTTATACAGTCTTTTATATGAAACCCAGAATTCCATATTTCCCCCTCAAGTTAAACCCCACACACCCTCCTCTTCTCACTACCATCCCAGCCGAGTCTTTGCAACAGTTCTCCCAGCAGGTGGGGTAAGATGAATAGTTATTATATAGACGTATCTCAGCAACACCTTTTACTTAACCACCACAAATGTTAATGAGAGCTCCCAAATGCCAGCGCACATAGTAGATAGGCCTGTTAAACAAACAGTCACTGATGATTAACAGCAAGTGTGGCTATGAGACTATCATTGGCACTCCAGCAATCTGCGGGAGCTACCATGGCCGAGACCAAGCACTGGGGAAAAAAGGACTTACACTTAGGGTAGAAAATCATTTGCAAGTTAAGTCCTATAACTTGCACATGCTTTTGTGTGGATAGGAAACGACATAAACAAAAACAATGAAAATGTTAATATCGAAGAGGAAGGAGATGCATAGAAGAGCTGTGCATTATGCATATAGAGATAGAAAGCCTAATAAACAGAAAAAAGTGGAGAAAGATTGCTGATGGGAAGGACGTAAAAATGATTTGATGTTTGTTCAGGAATGGATGGTTGTTTTTTTTTACCACAGTGGTGTCACTGTTTGGTTTGTGGTTTAAACTGAAAAAAACACTGTAAAGTACCTGATGGGTGGTGCTGGGGATTGGGGCTAGGGAAGACATGAAGGCTTTTATGGTAATGACGAGAGCTGGGCTCAGAGGATGTCTGCTGTTAATACTGGAAACCCCGCTTCCTCAGCAGTAATCGCCTAGATTACATTTTCTTTAATTGGGAGCTCCTTGGCTAAAAGTAATGGGCCTTTTTATTTTCAGATGTGTGCATGCTGCTGATGAGATCCCCATCTGATTTTTTTTTTTTAATCTTCCTCTAAGAAGATTTTACAGACACCATAATGCTTCTGTATACTTTTTGCATTCCTTGATTACATTACATCAGATGTTAAGTATGTTGTAAATAAATACAACAAGGGTACCTGACTGGATATCACCAATTTCCAGGCAGCACTCATCCCACCATGGTGTAAATGACTCCTCCTGCTGATCTAGGTATATCCGTGTGGGTTACCAGATGGCAAATGAGGCTCAACTGGTATTGTGACGACTCCTGTGGGTCTGCTCTGCCTGTCTTGTTTGGTCTATTGCCTCCTCCCCTTTCAGAAAGAATACAGACACCTGGGCTGCTGAGCTGAGAAGCCTTTAAAAAGCTGACCTGCCCAGTCCCTCTCTCTCTCTCCCA
This sequence comes from Lepomis gibbosus, assembly GCA_029875015.1. Classification (NCBI taxonomy): domain Eukaryota; kingdom Metazoa; phylum Chordata; class Actinopteri; order Centrarchiformes; family Centrarchidae; genus Lepomis; species Lepomis gibbosus. The sequence goes on from JAPMOB010209807.1 coordinate 3,914, forward strand.
TATTCTGCATGATCATGTTTGTTAGTTTGGTTTGCTTTGTTTTCAGCATTCAACATTCTACATTTATCCATGCACACTATGTAAATAGTTTACGTTAATAAATCATTTCCACTTTTGGTTCAAACTGCACGTGTGTTCCTTGTCTGTCAGGACAGTATCACAACAAAACCAAGACAGATTGCAGTCAGATTTGTAATGTGGCTAAGCGTTAACATAAATTGTCTTAAGTTACCTCTGGATATCTTGAAATGACAAGGGTGACTGGGTTCTTAGAAATTCAAGTCTGTAAATAACCCGAATGAGAATGAATGGAGCCTAACAGAAAAGAGAAACGTACGTGGGCATTCAGAAAAAACGAAGGGGGCCGTGTGGGTGGGATGGTGAGATGATGAAATATTGGAGAAATAAGATATTAATACATGTAAAAATGTATTAGATGGCAAAACACTGTACAACGGTTTAAAATCATGATTTTACAATAGATTTTTCAACAGTAGAAATACAGGGTTCACTTTAAAAAAGTAATTTGCCAGGAGTGTGCGCTTGCATGTATTTGATTGGCCAGCATTGAGTCTGGCACAACAGTTTTGTCTGATGACCCTGCCTTGGCAACCCCACTACCTCAGACGCATCCATTATTCTCCACTAATCCCTTACCTGCATGTTTTCAGACGTCTGCATTTGGATCCTTCCGCTGTATTCCTGTTAACCTGCTTGCATCAGCGGTTACAATGCTAACAGATACACCTCCAAATAACCTTTGATGGTTTCGGAGGAAGAGAGAAAGGTCTGCTCTGGAGTATCTCTCTTTGGGTTCTTTCTTTAATCCACTACAATGGAGATGGTAGTAGATTGCAGAAAGAACCCAGCCCATCACCCTGTGTGACTCCCAAGTCCACACTCTGAAATCCTTCTTCAAGTACCTCAATTTGGAGCATCACCTCCCTCACTAAGAAAGCCCATTAGAGGATGTACTTCCTGTGACGGCCCCCACCACGTGTCGTATTAACATAAAGTCTACACACCTACTACGTTACATTACCACACATCTACAAGACTACTATCTTGCATATTGCTAATACTCTTGACATAGTTCCCTGCACAAAACTGTACAGTTCTTTCATTTAAATAACAGAGCATATTTTTCATTTTATCTTCTTCAATGTTTCTATAATTCTATTGTCGGTTTGTTTTAAATAAATAAATGTTATATTTATGCTTCTTGACTTGCAGTACTTGCTTTGTCTTTCTCTATTTTTTTATACTTACTGTGTTTGTTTATGCACCAAATACCAAAGCATTTCCTTGTATGTGTAAACCTATTTGGCAATAAACCTGATTCCCATTCTGTCTAACATATCTCTATCTTTATGGTCGACTGTCCTTACTTTTTGAAGACCCAACGTATGCAGAATGGCCGTTTCGGTTCTTGCCCTCGTTTATTGTGCCAGGTCCACATAAAATCTTGATTGTAGCCATATACTGCAGTATGCTTGGCTGTGTGTTATGGCCACTGATCTTTATGTCTCTCCGCACAGGAGGAAGACTCCAACCTCAGCAAAACATTGGCTACATAGGCATTCATGCTTGTGGTGTGTGTGATGGAACTCTATGCCACCACCACCACCAGTCCATCTGCATACATTTCCCAGGGGATGCATACAATAGGAACACTTAAATGAGGCATGCATAAATGGATGAAGTCCCTTTTTTGTCATATGCAAAGCCTTGTGTGTTTGTATTCCTGGTTGCATGTGTTTTATCCTCCCTTCTACATGCCTGGTGGTGGCGGTTTGGTAATTGAAAATGAAACAGAGAAAAATAAAGAGAGTAGGTCGGAATATGAAGATGGAGCAGGATGAGGAGGAAGGGTTAGAGATTCAGGGATCAAATTAAAAAAATTTTTTTAAAAAAGCCTGAAGCAGAACGGGTGAGGAGTAAAAAAGAGTGTAATGTGATAATGTAATTAGTACATCTGTGGGCTTGTGGAGCAAATCAAACGCATATGTGCTTTTGTGTGTTTTGGTTTGCGTATGTGTGTGCATGCAGAGCTTGAAGTGGGCCAGTACCCACCAGTACGCAGTACCAGCACTTTGCCATTTTACTCTTTAGCACACCAGGATTCTTATAGCGTACTGGCACCTCCCAAACTGTTAGTACTCTCCTCTGCCCTCTCCATATCAGGTTCTCAGCATGAGCGACGTCACCTGCTCCCGTTCCCGCCTGCCTGCTAATCTCCGTCGGTGGAGACAGAGGAGGGAGAAGAGAAGCTCGGGTGCCTTTCATGTAGCCGTGTGCAAAAAGTAGCTCATCAATGTCACTTTTTGTGAAATGACCAATCACAGCCTCAATGGGGCGGGACATTAGTAAAATGTTGACACCTGTCATTAACAATGGGGATGCTGCCAGAATAAGAATGTCCCCATCACAAAGCCTTTGTTAAAAATGTTCTGAAAAACAACTTGCAAACGAGAAATGTTAAATAATAAATGAAAATGATTTGAGAAAGGTTTATTTGCACAATAAGAAAACAATAAGACAACAATGCAATTTAAATATAGAAGAAACATTATTCCATTAATCCACATTCTATTATATTTTCATATTTTGAAGTCACCTGCCACCTGAACACCTTGTGTTTCCATTCATATAAATAAAGACATTTTCATATATATCGGTGCGAAATGCAGTAATTTAAGCATTTAATGCTCAAAATCTTTTGGAGGAAGACTGCAGACCCCCCATCCGTATATTTCAACATCAAATATTTCTTTAAAATATTGTTAAAATATCTTATTGTTGTGGTCTTGTGACGCAAGCGCATTGTCACACCCTTAATTTGAGCTAGTGGAATTTGAGAGACTATATACACAATCATCCAGTTTGATATTAACTGCACCACAGTTTTGACTAACATGGTGTTTCCTTAAAACATCTGTAATCTTGAGCCTTCCCCCCTATCCCTCTCTCTGGGTTACCTAATATGTTTTTTATACAGTGACATTTCTGAAAGAACAGCTGTTCCCTCTTAATAAGTACTCTTCAGGTCAGGCCAGGGCCCCCTATCCTTAAATAAACCGCTTGCATAGGATTAGCACAAAGTCTTAACTGATTTAAACTATAAGCGAACATTTGTAACTATATGTATAGTTTAATAATGCTGAGCAGGCTTAATTCCCACATGTCAAAAAGTGGTTGGAACATAAGGGCTCTATTTAGTGCGAGCGATAGGAGGAGTTTTTCAGATCTTTCAGAACAGCCAGGAGAAGATCTCACGGTCCCGGGTCAGTTAGTCTCTGATAGATTAAATTGTTTAGGGACATATTTTTTGTATTATCATAGTTTTATCCAAAACCTAGTTTCATCTAATTTTCTTTCCTATAACTCTGAGTGATATTCATGTAAGTATCACTTCTGGGGTTGGAGATATCCTCTCAACCATCGAGTTCATCCAATATCTATATTTCTGAATAATTCCTTGTTATGATGATTTTAACATTTGAAGCAGTGTAAAATATATTAATTTTGTCCTTCAGTAAATAAATAATTGTATTGAACTTTTAATCAGCCCTATTTGATGTTAATCTGATCCTGTGCTCCATGAGGAAAGAAAAACTGTGAATATGTGAACGGAGAGTACTGGCACCTATTTTTTTTCTATTTCAAGCACTGTGCACATATACGTGGATCTATTGAATTTGACTACACCTTCCTCTCTTTGTAAACATCTTTCTCCTTGTTCAATGGACAAGCGGTAAGCTGTCATTTCTGGAAGGGTGAACTCTATTTCATGGGTTAGTGCTATCGCGAATAATGACAGCATCTAGCCCCTCTTGGCTTCATAAAGCACAGTACCACTCGCTCTCCATCTTACAAATACTGTTCGTCTATTTTCAGTTCCAGCTCAGCGGTGCTATCTCCGGCAGAGTCAGCACTCCAGGCCATGAGAGGAGCTTCTCTAAACAATAGCACCAGCCAGATGAATCTTTTTCTGGGAATTTCGATCAGAGTACCACTGCCCCCCCGCCCCCCACCTATCCACCCACCGAAGTTCAGTATCCTATCTATTATAACTCCTGGACCTACCTGACCAGCAACTACTTCAGAAAAAGTAGAAGGTTCTTCATTCATATTGTACAACATCTTCAGTCAAAACTAAATAAGCAAGGTTTTAGTAAAAGTACAAAGAAGGTGAAGTTAGTGGACCACTTCTTCTCATTCTTCCAGTCTTTTGTAGAAAAGCAATGAACTTTGGAGGAAGATATTCAGTCCATAGAGGCTGACACACAAACACACTTTCAGTGTATTCCACACTTCTTCTGGGAGTACTAAAACTGCTGAGCTGAGAATAATCTAAGCTAGCATTTTCAGCCAGTGTTGTGGCAGAGGCAAACAATGCAAGACTAATAGGCAAGTGGTAGAATAAGTGAGTGTGTGTGCATGTTTATGAATGTGTGTGAGTGTGCTTGCATGCATATTTGCGTGCTTTTGTATTTGCATGCACAACAATCTTCCAGGTTAATGTATTCAGTATACCTTGGATTAATGCATTTAAAGGTGGAGCTCCTGCTAACTCAGACTAAGGTGCTAGCCTGTGAGCATATGGCAGGCCATAAATGGAGATGGATGTAAAGTACAAAGAGACAAATCCACAAAAGGAAAGATACTTGACAACTACCCTTATATCCAAGCATTCCAGCCACTATATCAACATCTGTATTAATCATCATCATCATCATCATTATGAAGATGACATGGCAGCTGCTTCCTCCTGTACAACACAGGCTGCTATCAACTAACCACCTAGTATTAGAGTGGATTGTAGCTTAGAATAGAGGAAATGGTTAGCAATATGGCAAAGCAGTATCCAAACTGGATAATCAGATGTTGAAGCTGATGTCGCTCCAATATTGTTTGTCGTCTGTTCTTCGCTGGTGAAGAGGTGAGTCATTCAGTGAACTTGGATACAGTAAAATTGGCTCCTGTATCATTTCCTTCTGTATAATTCAGTGGTTGCCATGGTCACACTGCAGGTTTAAAAAGTTTAGCCATCATGAACTACAAATGCACCAGCAAAGACACATGCCCCATTCGTAAGAAAGCAACAAAATGTGGACTGCTAAACGATGACTTTTTAAAATTCAGTACAATAGTAAAACGAGTAGATTAGTATCTTCATACATTTTTGTCTCTGAAAATTGTAGCTCATTTAATCTGCTTATCATTCCAAGTTTCCATAACTTTTTCCACACACGCTGTAGTGTTCCTGGTCAAAATTGATCGGCCATTAGAAATGATCAAAGAAATGATCACTTCGCCTCCAGAGGTGGGGTGTATCGAGTTACATTAGCTTGGTGACATGTACTCAAGGAACTTTTTGGAGTAAATTATACTTATCAGTAGTTTTAATGCAATATACTTTTTTATTTGTGTACATTTTAAAGTACATTAACTTTACCCTACATCTGGATACATTCATCGTGGTACTTTTATTTATATATTATTTTGTGCATTTATGATCAGTTAAGAAACAGCAGGTCAGCTGGTCCCAGGTCTGCTGGGACTGTTTTCCTGCCATAGCCACAACTTCACATAACTGTTTAGAGCCGAATAATGGCTGAAGGTACAGTTGGAGTAAGCTAATATTTACACAGAAATGAACAGCGCACAGTGCTGCTGGCTCTGGCTGTAAATGCTGGTCTGAGGTCAGTTCATCAGAGAGAACTGTCAGAAAGCAGTTGTGTCAGAGGGTTAATACTAAGTTTAATATTATATACACAAATTAGGCCTATTTCATGCTTCCAAACTACTACCACTCCTGCTTTCTGCTGTTATGTAGCCTAAATTTGGAAATGGAAATTTAAAGGATTGACCCTGAATAGTCAAAGAGTCGATGCTTTGATGTAAAAAAAAACAGGTTATTGTAAGGTTGTTTTTTTTTCATTTTTCCCCCTCAAAGATTTCAATTTGTTTTTCAATTGAATTGTTCACATTATAGGTCATGTTAAAGGTGGAAAGAGTTCTGACATGATTTATCTTTGTCTCATTATTTTACATCATAAGAACCTGGCATTTTAGACTTCTTCTATCCACTGTAGATAGTGGCAGAAGAAGAACAATTGTTGGAGAGATGGAGCCCCAGGTTCACAGGAGTTGTGCTGAATGTTCGGATCATTTATCACCATTGATGAACCACACAAAGAATATTATATCTTTTTTAAAAGTCCTAGAAATAGTACTAAAATAGACCTGCGAGGAACCGCGAAACTCTGCACAAGACCGGTGAATGGCAGGCGTGCAGACAGAAAATGGTTCAGCTGGAAATGTACAGTGTGAGTTACAGTGACTAATGAATACAGACTGCAGCTCTGCAGCTTCTACTATTGTTTCATGAAGACATGACTGATATAATTTCAAAGTGAAGAAGTGAACACACCTGTACTTACAGTAAAAGACAAATAAATGATGAGAGGCCACAGCATTATCTCCTAATTAGCCTAAATGAGTTAGACATGTTCAGAAACATTCAATTCAATTCAATTCAATTCAATTTTATTTATATAGCGCCAAATCACAACAACAGTTATCTCACAGCGCTTTT
>JAPMOB010209812.1:0-11191 GCA_029875015.1 Lepomis gibbosus
GTGTGTGTGTGTGTGTGTGTGTGTGTGTGTGTGTGTGTGTGTGTGTGTGTGTGTGCGTGCGTGCGTGTGTGTGTGTGTGTGTGAGAAAGCCCAACTTTTAGTTTCCTAGCGCTGGTTTTGATGTCTTTTTTATTTTGTGCTCTTTGCTTGACAGAAATGCTCTCAACATTGTGAAAAATGACCTTATCGCCAAAGTGGATGAGCTTTCAGGGGAGCAGGAGGTGCTGAGGGAGGAGCTGGAGGCTGTGAGGCAGTCAAAGAACAAGGTGGACGCCAGAGTCAAGGAGCTGGAAGAAGAACTTAAGAGGTGAAAATAATAACAGAAAGAAAACAATATGTTCATTTAAATTGGTAATTTAATTAGAAATAGGGGATGCTACAGGTAACAAATGCAAACAAAAACAAAGTTTAATAAACAGTGCAGCAGTTAGATAAAAATAACTTTTATAACTGAAAATAATGACTTTAAGTGTTGAGGTGTAATCCAAATCTAAGTGACCCTCCGTGGCAAACCAAGTGAATGCATCCTGGCAACAGACACAGAAGAAGAGTAACATGATAGTGTTGAAAAACTGCCACTGGTGACAGGTCCAAAGAATCAGAGGACAAAATGTCTGGATACAGATCTTAGTTTTTCTGTGTTCAATGACAGCATCCTGGCCACTTCATGCTCCTGTGATTTCCTGAATTGAACGTTCAGTAATCTTAGTTGAGTCAGTGACAGGAGGAACTCTGTGTCCTGCTGGGTGGACTCCTTAACTGTGAAGCCCTTCTTCAAAGAAGAATAAATCATCATCAAAATGTTCCTGACTTCAGTAAATGAGCTTTTCAGCTCATTTTCACATCAGTTTTTTTGTTAATCCGCCATGTTTGTCCGCAGTTTAAACTCTTAACCTCTTAAAAAAACAGTCTGTGGATGATATTTGAGCTATAGATTTCATATTGTGGCAGCTTATATGTGTTTATGGAGGAGGTTGCTTACATTGGAAGATGATGCCGATGTGCCAACTTCTACTCCCGTAATGTGATACGGTTGAAATTGTAAAACTCACCAGGACACTTTTCTAGAGGCACAACAACATTTTTACAACACCTAATAAATGTTAAGGTGCATTAGATACACCTGCAGGCCACAAAGCTAGACCGTTTTAAGCAAGAAGAGATATGGATGGTAATAAATAAAATATACTAAGCCAGTGTTAATGATATTGCTAACATCTGTGCCAATGCCCACAACAGCTCCAGAAGCTCCAGAAGCATTGTCAACAAAGACTTAGGTCCCAGATTTCTCCTACTAAAAGCTCCCTCAGTGACTCCCAGTCTCGGTGGCATCAACTTCTTCCCTGCATGTCCACAAGTTTACATGCATCAAAAAAGGTTGTGTAACGCTGTTTTTGCTTTTGGGCTGCAGATTAAGAGCAGAGGCTCTTGGTGCGTCTCGGGACTCCAAGGATGAAGGAGGTGATGATGTAAGTAGAACTGCCCGTGTCCCCACCCCACATACCTCGTCCTGCGCATTGAATCAGTGTTCATGTGTCTTTTGAGTTATCAGTGTTATTTTCTCAGACTGTAGTAAAACGTAAAACAAAAAACAAACCACACATAAGCTGCTCTCTACTGCTCAAATCACCAGCATCTCTAATCTTTGCTTCATGAAACTACATAGTTTGGGTTGTTTGGTTAATGTGGAAGACCTTGTTTTATTAAAAAAATGGCACCATGCTCTCTCCCAGTTTTCATCACCCATGCAGGACGGCGACATGACAATGACGCAGCGACGACGGTTCACACGGGTGGAGATGGCCCGTGTGCTGATGGAGAGGAATCAATACAAAGAGAGGCTCATGGAGCTGCAGGAGGCCGTCCGGTGGACAGAAATGATCAGGTAGACGAGAGGAAGTCGCTGCTTTTAAAGTAGAACACTTGAACAGTTAATGATCTTAAAGAATAAGCAGGCTATCTTTTGTTCCAAATTGTAGACATTTAATTTTGCATTAAGTCTCACATTTATTTGAAATATTATTTCAGTGCACCACAGAAATGTAACTTTGTTTGCACATTAATGCCTGAGATATCCTTTGACTCACACCTCTCTTTCTTCTCAGGGCCTCGCGGGAGAGTCCTCAAATCCAAGAGAAAAAGAAGTCCACCATCTGGCAGTTGTGAGATTCTGCTTTTATTCAACTTATTTACTGAAGTGCAATAAGAATTGCCCCAAACTAATTATTTGGCAAAACAAAACCGTCAAAAGTAAAATCCCTCATTGTCTTTCTCCCTCCATCTGCCAGCTTTGCACGTCTCTTCAGCTCATCATCCAGCCCTCCGCCTGTCAAGCGGCCGTACTACAGCGTCAACATCCACTACAAGTCTCCCTCGCCGGCCGGTTTCTCTCAGCGACGCAGCCACACCATGTGTCAGATCTCCACCTCCAACCGCACACTGGAGTTCTTCCCCGAAGAGTGAGCAGCAACCTGCCAGATACCTTCACTATCTTCACATCTGCTTCCCACTTTGGCACCTGGTTGCTTGCTCGCTTGTGGCAGCTTGGAGATTAGAAAGCTTCCAGCAGTTTATTGAGTGTTTGGGATTAAAAATATCTTAATGATTGAAGGAAATATTCTGAATATTATCTTATCTGGATCTTTAGTTATAACGGCAAAGCATATTTTGGCTATTGCTCAGTTGTTGTCAAAGAGATGATTTGGAGGGATAATAGCATTTTAGTGTTAGATGTTCAGGTTTTGGTAATAATGAACGTGACATTTAACACGATCAAACATTTCTTATAGCTTCCTGTTTTGAATGTGAAGGGTGACTGGATGGCAGAGTTTGAATCAGTAAGCTTGTTCTCATATTGCTTCCAGTTGTCTTTGCTTTTTTAGCCTTTCTCTCACAAACACAGACATAACACTCACAGACAGACACAAAGGCATGCATGAAGTAAACTGAGCACAACTAAGCAAGCACTGACTAAAACAATGAACATATTTAAAATTATAATTTCCAGGTGATAAAACACTGCTTTGCTTAAAAACTAGTATAACTTGTGCTGGTAACAACTGCTGCTGCTTTATCTTCTCATCTCTATCTCTCCATCTCTTGCTGCTGGCTGGCCAGGCTGCTAACGCTTCGCCTTTTTCTCTCTCTTCCCTTCCTTTCCTCCCGTTGCTTTCAGACTGGCCAGTAACGGTGTTGCGTCTCTCCTCAGCGACTCTGCACTGTTGGCTCGCCGAGAGCAGCGGCGTGAACAGTACCGACAGGTCCGCGAGCACATGCGCCGTGATGACGGCATCATGCAGGCCTGTGGCTGGAGTGTGCCGTCTCGCTTTAAACAGGTACACACACACACACAAACCACCTTATGTGGTCGGAGACCCCTCTGGAACTCCACATACACAACAAAAATACACAAATAACTCACTTTGCATTAGCAAAAAACTCAGTTGTTATACTGATTGGCAAAAGTTTGTTAAATCTGATTTAAATTTAAAAAACTCAAATCTCCCACTTACTATATGACACTGACGTTACACATGCAAACACACATTGAAGTCACAAGTTCAAATCTTGAACAGAATGTGATATATAACCAAATTGTTTCTGATTATTATTTCCCAAGCTCAAAATCTTAATGACGCTTGTTTGAACTCATAAAAACCCTGTTTCCAGGTTAATTCTCACATGTGAAGGTGAAGTGAACATTATTATACAGTTTGTGCCGTTTCCTTTTCATCTGCTGTTTATGTTGTGAGAAGGCACGCAGGATTGTTGCCACTATTAAATTATTGATATGACAGCTGAAAATGTTCATGGGTCAGCAGTCTGAGGGGACAGCTGATTAATGCTGGCTGCTGTTTTTGTTTGACCTAAGCTGGTACATTGTGGCACATGTATGGACAGGCAAACACAGTTAAACGATGAAGGTTGTTCTGACTGTACCTGCTAGTTCAAGCATTTGGTGCTTTAGTATATATACGACAGCTGGATGGTGTATCCTATGAGAAACTGACTCCAAATAGACTACAGGGTTCACGTTCACGAGGAACAATGTGGCCCGATGTTTTTGTTTTTTATTGATTTCGGACGACAGTGGAGCTCTGTGTTACAGAGGAATAAGATATATCAGGCTTTGGATACATACATAATATTTGTTTGTAGGATCAATTCATTGGCTTTGTTTTTTCCGATGTATTGATAAGAGAAATATGCCTTATCCTTTAAAAGCTTTCAGTCTTTTCCACTTTGGTTTTAAGCATAAACATGATCTCATAGCATAGAAGTATATTTTAAACTGGCTGGCAGAACCTGTGCAGCTCAAAGGCCAGATGGCAGAGTGTGTTGGTAGGCAGGTGGCTCTAACTGTGGTCTCCCGCAGCCTGGTGGTCAGACGGACAGCGCTCAGGACAGCCCGCTGAAGAGACAACAGGCAAGTGAGACCGACAGAGTGTCAGCATGCGCCTTTACGGTTTCCCCTCCCTTTAACTTTCCCACGACCCATAGATAGCAGCAGATGCCTAATACAGAAAAACAAGAGACTAAACACTCAATACGTGTAAGAAGAGATTAGATAGACATTATTGATCCCACACTGGAGAAATTCACTTGTTACGCCAGCTCCAGATTCGACACAACACAACAGATAAGAAAATACACATTAGATGAAAAACTGATGGAAAAATACAATATATATTAGGAATCAAAAGAATAAGAATACGATTTATATATACTTTATATACAGATATCCACATAATCAAACTAACTGAGACACTATCAGCTCCATGTGAAAGTAAAAGACCAACACTGGTTGATCTAAATACAACCTGCCATGAAATGTAATTCTGGAAATGCATGAAAATAAAGAGAAATTGCTCATTTTCAGGCATGATATGACGAAAGAAGAAATGTTACGTTGCACATATGCCTACACCAACACGCCTTATGACTGCATCTCTCTGATAAACTTTGTGGAGTCAATCTAATTTTCTCTCCCTGTGCCAATGATGTTGCAACCTTTTAACCTTTATCCTCTGTCTGTCTCTACCTGCCTGAGTTGATGCCATCATCACATACTTACTCCTGCTTTGATCTTAGTGTTCTTCCTTAAAGGAAAAAATCCACTCTAAAACACTTTAAAGTTAGTAAGTAATGGCATAAGTTTAACTGTTTACATCACACACACACACTGAATGTTCTTGTTTTTCATTAGTGGCCAGTAAGAGTGGAGACGTTTTGATGGAACCAGACTTTAACACACTGCTTGTCTCCTGACATCTTTTCACCTCTGCTTTTAGACCACAAACGAGAAAGAGGACAACCGAATGAAGAATGTGCCCGTCCCTGTGTACTGTCGTCCTCTTGTTGAGAAGGACCCAAACAGGAAGGTAAGGACTTCAGAGAAGGACAGTAACAACTTAAAATTATTGTTTTATGAATATCATGAATATTTAATGTCAATAAGATTTCAAGCCAAATGAGCCACTCCTCAGCAGCATTGGATGAGTCTTAGGCAGTAATTAATCTAACTAAAGGCACACTTAGGTCGATCAAAGGGCACTTTAGGGGAAAGTTGTCGCAACCAGAGAGTCAGTTGGGCTGATTTTAGGCCAAAAATGAAGCAGATATGTGTCCTAAATAGGGTGGAGCACAAGGCCAGAGGATGTTGTAGCAAAGAACCCAGCTAATGAGTCTAGGGGGGGAGGGCAACATCTCAATGAGGCTTCACTAACATAGTTTTAAAAAGGGCATTGTCATTTAAGTCACTTACATGTGCATATTTTTAAAATCATGCTTGTGTGTGCATGTCCTTGTAGTTGTGGTGTGCAGCTGGGGTGGACCTGACAGGTTGGAGGGCCATCAGCCAGGAGTCGGTACCAGCAAAAGCACCGTCAGGCAGCAGCGACCCCCTGCACGCTGAGGAGGATGGAGCTGGCAAGAAGAGCAGCCACAGCTCCCCAGAGAAGAGGAAGGTAGGCCGAGTGTAAAAAAATCAATTTTAAGACATTTGCTGATTGTATTACTACAAGAGTAGAGTGTAGTTCAAAACATGCATTCAGAACAGCTAGAAATCGATCATAGGCGTAGAAGAGCACATGAACCATGTCTGTCCTTTATCAGTTAGTCGTCACCGTGTTAAAACCCTGCTGTCTCGTCTCTCCCTCCTCTGCTCACCCAGTCGAAGGAGCTCCAGGAAACAGACACTATGAGCAGTCGGGTGTGGATCCTCACCAGCACCCACACCGCCAGCAAGGTGGTCATCATCGATGCCAACCAGCCGGGCTCGCTGGTCGACCAGTTCAATGTTTGCAATGCCCATGTGCTCTGCATCTCCAGTGTGCCGGGTGAGACGCAAAGTGCTTGTTAAACCTTCATAGCTGCATTTTTATACATCTGGTATGTTGAAGGGAATGTACTTTTTATTAATGTGTGTGTGTGTGTGTGTGTGTGTGTGTGTGTGTGTGTGTGTGTGTTTGCAGCTGCCAGTGAGAGCGACTATCCAGCGGGCGAGATCGTGTTGGATCCAGGTGACGGTGGAGCTGGTGGAGGCGAGGACACTGGCAGCGTGGAGGGCATGTTGGCTGGTATCACTCTTGTCGGCTGCGCCACCAACTGCAGTGTTGCCCGTAGCAACTGCTCCTCACGCACTGACACGCCAATAATGGACAAAGGACAAGGTGGGCGCATTCTAAATAGTCTAGCATCTTTTTATGATCGTAGAAAGGTGTCCATTGTCTGTTTATTTTAACGGCTTTGTTGTGCTTTAGCCCCCACTGCTCCCCCCATGAATGGGAAGATTCACCCCGCCCAGTCGGCTGAGGAGGCCACTGAGGCCACCGAGGTTCCCGAGTCAACAGCTGGCCACACGGAGCTGGGACCTCCTGGACCATTTACTGAGCACGTCTTCACCGATCCCCATCCTCGTTCAGCAGACGCCTCTGACAGGTAGGAGCTCGAAGTCTGTCCATAGAAAGATAATCATCAAGACGCTATAAAAAGATCTACACCACTACGTGTATGCCATGTGCCTGCACAGGAACGGGGCTCAGTCCAAAGATGAAGCTTGTCATCCTCCAGAGTCAGAGGACGGAGGTGAGGAAACCAAGAGCTACACCAGCGTGGCCCCTACTATGTGGCTTGGGGCCCAGAATGGCTGGTAAGTCGCTCAGCAGTTACTCTTGCTGATTATATCTAAAACACGTAGTACAGTTATTTATTTAACTTGTCCACAAATAAGCTTATATTTTTATTGGTACCTCTTTACTTTGTAAGAATGCTGGATAGGAACATTCACCCCAAAAGAGTGCTTGTATCACATATATATATAATAAATTCACTCTAAATGCAGTTTGGTTTTGCTCTGGAGTATCTTGCCTCTCTTCTCCCTCAAGGCTCTACGTCCATTCAGCAGTGGGAAACTGGAAGAAGTGCCTCCACTCCATCAAACTCAAAGACTCTGTGCTCAGTCTGGTGTAAGTGGTGGTGGCAGTTAAACTCACTCACTTAAACTATGTGTACATCGTAGGCAAATGTTTTCTAGTTGGGATTTTAGAATCAGAAGTTTTTTTCAGCAGTCTCTGTCTCCTCCCTAATTGCAGGCATGTGAAAGGTCGTGTGTTGGTTGCGCTCGCCGATGGGACCCTCGCCATATTCCATAGATCAGAGGGTATTTGGGATTTTAAATAATTATTTTAACAGAGCTCTCTAGCATTCCCACAATTCCGGCTGAAATTTCCAATACTGAATTCACAAGGCTTTCACAGAAATACAGCGATACGTGTCCAGTTTGCACCCATTTAACTGTTTAAAATAGATCCATTGTTTTTTTTAAATCTTGTATCATAGCTTCACTGATGATAAAACACTAAGTTGTGAGTCGATGGTTTTACTGTGTCTTGTGTGGACATGTAGGAACTGTTGTCAAGTGTTTGTAATTTTTTATAACTTTTGTGTTGGTTTGTCAACAGATGGCCAGTGGGATTTGTCCAACTACCACCTAATGGACCTCGGTCGGCCTCATCACTCCATCCGCTGCATGGCTGTGGTCCATGATAAGGTTTGGTGCGGCTACAAGAACAAGGTCCACGTCATCCAGCCCAAGAGCATGCAAATCGAGGTGAGTTATGAACTCGCTGTCACATCAGCTTTTTGCCTTTTATGGTGCAGCAACAAAACTGCAATAATCACTTGAATTTCTCTACGCCTGATTCTTTGACCGCTCTGTAGAAGTCCTTCGACGCCCACCCTCGCAGGGAGAGTCAGGTGCGGCAGCTAGCGTGGATCGGCGACGGTGTCTGGGTTTCGATCCGGCTAGACTCGACCCTGCGCCTATACCACGCGCATACGCACCAGCACCTCCAGGATGTGGACATTGAGCCATACGTCAGCAAGATGCTGGGTGAGTATTTTGGCTTGTTTTAGAGAGAATGTCATCCTCAGAGACAAGGTCATCCACAGCTTACTCCATCAATACGTTTGTAGATTGTCTACAAGTGAAGTGTCGTTACACTTTGGCTACCTTTTACTGCAAAATGTGACAAATGCTATTTGTAGCTCATTATATTCTCATTTCTCTCTGACATGCAGCAGTGTCAAGTTGTTCTCTGCTCACTCTGGTTGTAATTCACAGGTACTGGCAAGCTAGGCTTCTCTTTTGTGCGAATCACAGCACTTCTGATTGGTGGAAATCGTCTCTGGGTAGGAACTGGAAACGGTGTGATCATCTCCATCCCGCTGACAGAGAGTGAGTTTCATTTATACATTTTACAGCAGTGACATGTGGACTAAAGTATCACATGAGCTCTCAAACACATTATAAGTGCCTATATTACAACCTTCTTCTGTCCGCTAAACCAACAATTTTAAATCCAAGTTCTGAAAGTTTTTTGGGGGTGATTAAGAACAATTCTTATCAAAATCTTTAAGTTTCAATGATCTTAAAATCCCCTTGAAACAGCATTAGTTTATTTATTTTTGTTTGTCTGCATGTTACTTGGTAGAATATCTCTAAAACTCCCTAAACAGGTTTCAGCTGCATTTGGTGGGAAATGAGTAGCCTAATGGAATAAGTGAGTTTGGTGTGGATCTGAATCCAGCATCACCACCGTGTGGTCACTTTACATTTTTACTTAAAGGCAGAAGGCTTGTATAATGAGATGAAGCCCAAACCCCTGAGGTGGAGAAGGACATTGTATTGCTGGATTCAGTAGTTCAACGCAAATATGCTTTAGCACATTTTCGACTATTTAGATCTTTGTAGATTATCTGAAATACAACTAATAAGTTATAGGGGAGAGTCATGACGAATGAAACATGGAACAAAAGTAACAGTTTTCTCCAGCCCACACAAATCTGATATGCCAAACTATGTCAACATGTTCAGAACCACAAAAAATAGGGTGGAGACGTCACACTTTCGGAGAACTATTCAGAAGATGTTTTCAAGCTGTTTGTACAAAATAGCACCTGGTATAGACAGAACCCAGATAGCAGAACACACACGTGAGTCGTTGATCACAACAAAAAATTATTTCTCTTTGTAACCTTTTCTTTTAAAATGAAGTTCATCTAAAAAGTGTTTCCCGGCTCTCCCCTACATGACTTTGTACTGACACTGCAGAAACTAACAGCAGCTTTAAATCAAATCAAATTGTATCCAGTTTAAATTCTCATTAGGCAGCTTTAACTGACCCCTCAGGACTCTGCAGTTTTCCAACAGAAGAATCAAAACAGCCTCACATACTGCCCTGCTGTGTCTCCTTTAGCTTACTCCCTCTTGTCCCCGTGAGCTCCCCGTCTTTCTTTCCGCCTTCTGCTTTCCTGCCATCCCTCTTTCCACAGACAGTCTTGGTCATAACTGTTACTGTTACTGTCCTCTTTCTCCTCTGCTCTCCTCCCACCCTCCTCCGCCTTCCTCCTCCTCCGCCTCCTGTAGCGGTGGTCCTTCACCGGGGACAGCTCCTTGGTGTGAGGGGTAAGTGGGAGCGCTCACTCCCTCCTCCGTCCAGTCAAACTTTCATGTCCCCTGAAACAACTTCTGCAGACTAAAGCTTCATGTTTCTTAAGCTTGGTAAAGATGTGAACGTCACTGAATGAATGCACATATCAGGCGCCCAATTAGTTTGTCATTTAACTGAAGGTCACCAAAAGTATTCTGTGTGCGATGATTTTACCTTTTACTGTCCATCAAAACAGTGCTTTTACTCATTGGTTGCTTTGCATTGTATTCATCGTTGTGATTTACCGCATCAATGAATAAAAGATGTTTGTGTGTGCCAGATTTATTGCATGTAAAGAGATGTGTTTTAGCTGTCTCAAGTTGTTTTTGAAAGATTCTTAAAACATTTCTCATTTTCAGTTGATCTGTGGAACTAGATGTTTGTCGTTTGACTCTTTTTCTTTATTTTTGCCTGCGTCATGCTACCACATACGATTTGCTTGTAAACAACCCGCAGTTGGTTGTAGTTTCTCACCCCTGGGTTCCTCATCCCTCAGCCAATAAGGTGTCTCCTACATCGTCTGGTGGAGTGATCCATGTGTACAGCGACGACTGCTCTGAGAAGAGCAGCGGCAGCTTCATCCCCTACTGCTCTATGGCACAGGCCCAGCTCTGCTTCCACGGACACCGTGACGCCGTCAAGTTCTTCGTCTCCGTACCCGGTAGGCACAAAGCCGACTGATGCAGCAGTTTATCATGGCCTTGCTTGTGCTCTGAATTCAGTTTACCCTCTTACTAGCTGCGTTTAATTTACACACTGCAATTTGCCACCAAGAATTTAAAGCAGGTAACGTCTGTCTTAAAGGCCACCTGCTGCTGATTGACTGGAACAGTGTTGTTTACAAAACTGAGAGCTAGCAAACCGTGAGGAAATATTCACAGAATTTAACAAAAAGAATACTGGACTACAGTCACTTTTTTCTTGTGTGTGTGTGTGACAGGAAATGTTCTGGCCACCCTAAATGGCAGTGTGCTGGACAGTCCATCGGAGGGGCAGGGCTCAACAGCGCCCCAAGAGACGGAGGCCCAGAGTGTTCATAACGTGTTGGTGCTGAGTGGAGGGGAGGGCTACATCGACTTCCGTATCGGTAAGCAGTCACACCTGCACATAATAAACTAGACACACACACACTGGGGCGCTGCTAAGGATTTTGGGCCCCATGAAAAGAATCTTGACAGGGCCCCCAACACAGCTGAGAC
>JAPMOB010209813.1:0-14570 GCA_029875015.1 Lepomis gibbosus
TTTGAGCAACTCCGATGCTATTTACCTTTTTCCGGCAACAACGAACGGATTCCCACGGGACTTCAGCGCGAGACTACAGCAGCTACAGCTAGCTTAAAAATTGCCCGGAGTTCTCCTTTAAGCTTTGACTCTTCATTTATGCCATCAACATCATATTCTTTCACTCCGTCTTCCTACAAGTACACCAAATGCTTGTGACTTAAAGCAACAGAAATACATGCGCTATTGCTTTTCATTTTGCAGAAGAAAAGGTTTATTGTACTGTGACTGGCCATATATTCCCAGTGAATTCATTTTAATAGCGCTCTAACCAGTGACAGACCTGCAAATCTCTCTGCTTTCATTAGTGTGAATTACATATAATACACAAGAGGAAGGAGAGATAGATAAGAGAGGGAGAAATAGAGAAAGAGAGAGAGAGAGCTTTATCAACCCTAATCCTCAGCCTAACCCAATCACCTGTGGCAACTAATGAGTAGCATACATTCAGAACAGGATGTACAGGTGGGTACAGTATTTTTTTCTGACTAGTGCAACCTATGAGTGAAATAATGGCAGTCTCTATTTAATCTAATATAGCCTTATTGCAGTCCAGGTGTATGTTGCCACCACTTTATTAGATACAAGTAGCTAAAACTAATGCAGTCCAATACCCAACAAATAATCAGTCTTGCAATAAATCCTCATTTTATGAAGGTTATAATGTTCAGTTCTTGTGGAAACTGTTATAGAGATCTGCTGATTCGACTATGATCATTTTGGGGGATTTCCACAGATGCTCTTGGTGAAATGTATTGAATTTAGAGGCCAAACCAACACCTTGAAATCATTGTATTTCAAACCATTCCAAATCATCACACTGCCTCAGCCGGCTTGCCTTCTTTCCATAGCGCAAAATGACCCAGTTGTCGCTGACCGCTTTTCCTTCCTTGGACCACTTTGAGAGATGCTGACCACTGCAGACCAGGAACACCTCAGAAGATCTGCAGGTTTGATGCCATGGTAACAAAATAATCACTGCTATTCACTTCTCCTGTCAGTGGTCATAATGTTATGGCTGAATGGTGTATGTGATGTCTACCAACATTTATGTTTTTCTAAATAAATAATAAAGTGTTTGTACATTGTTTTCCCCAATGTACTAAAGCTACAGCATACTGACCCATGACCTTCAAAGTATGGTACATAAATTTTGTGTACTGTTGCGTACCAGACATTGGAAAACACAATAGCAACATGCACACACAAATACACCATACCTACCTAAATACATATGGTGCAAAATTATTGTTGCCCTCACACAAATACTTGTTACTTCCATCACAATGTATGTTATAATGTTGTAACACTATCTCAAAGGGAAGCAAACATGGAAAACATAAACAAAGAAGAGGGTGCATTTGTATATAGCTCTATACTTGTAGGCTTATTCCTTTTAAAGCTAGACTGACATATTGTCCTATATTAGCTTACTGCAGATTTATGTGGTTGACATATGCTGGCTGATAAGTAAACGGAAATTGCAGTAAAGAGAGGGTTTCACCATTGTCAGTTTATCCACCAGAGAACATTGCCAAGTTGATGTACGCAACTGTAAAATGTCTTCCTTAGTATGCAACACAATTCTTTGAAAAAGAAATATAAGGGATCCGTATCAAGAATGCTGATAATGTTAATGTAGATTTTTTTTCCTTTTTTTCTAAGTGTTACTTCCTAATTTCTTACGTCTTAAAAGTATAGAGAATGGCTATTATTCCCCACGAACTTTGCTTTTGTGGCCAGGAGAGAGATATTTTGAAATGTACCTATTTTCAATTTAAATTTGATACAATAAAATGAAAAATGAACATTAACATTATACCACTTCTGGGGGTCCACCAGTGGCTCTCACTTGACATTGTTCCTAACCACAGAGAACTCTGGCCAGGCCTGCCTGTGGTACAGCGCCTCCTAGCCATAATCATCACACTTTAAGGCATCCAGCAAGGTCTTCATGCTGTTGATGCTGTTGTACTTGTTACCATTATGGAGCAGCACGGCTTTGAGGCTGGTGGAACCCCAGAAGGTGCTGATGCCACCACTGCACATCAAATTGGACCTTATGAAACGATTTGTCAGAGCTCTAGATAAGGAGTCGGCAGCCTTCAAGTACCTTCAAGACTTCTTCCCTAAGCTGTCTGAGGCAAAGATCAAAGCTGGTGTATAAATTCATGTTAATTTGGATTTACATGTTGTTTTTCTGCCTTTATGTGAAAGAAAAGACACAAATTTGCCGGTTTTCTAATTGGAAATAGGTTAATTTCAAAATATCACTGTCCTGGTCACAAAGGCAAAGTTTGTGGGGGAATAATAACCATTTTCCACACTTTTGAGGCATGAGCAATTAGGAAATAACACACCAGGAACAACAATTGTTTAAGAGTTGGAATAGTTATTGGCCTCAACTCCAGTATCACTGAGGTTATAATTCCTACTATCATAATAACACTGGATTTGAAAAATGTTAAAAACAAGATGATTTGCATTGCATACATGTGAAAAATATAGAATTCCACTAGAATACCGTTAGTTGGCTCTGATTTTCTAGATTTAAAGAAAGTATACATTTTGAGACTCCCAACAATGCTAAATTTGCCTGTGTGTTTACGTGTGTGTGTTTGTGTATTCTAAAAAGGTGTGGGGCCAGATGCTGGCGGTTTAAACTATTCATGAATGTTAAACAGAGAGAGCAGGTGCAGGGGAGAGTCACCAGAGAGACACTCACCAGAACTGCGACTAATAGCTTTAAATATGACCAGCATGTCTGAGAAAGACAGCCACAGCCTATTACCAATTATTCTGAAATGTATCACACAAGATGTGATGTCACTGATGTTAGTTTCCTCCAAACCAGATGGACACACTACATGAACACAGGTACTGATGTACACTGTGGCCTGTTTGTAGGGGTGCCAGGCTATGCTGGTAGCAGTGGGTGCATGTCACGTTAATGATGTGGCTGAGAAATGCCAAAGAATGGGTTTCCAACTTCCATAGAAGCCTGCAAGTAATCTGATATCTTTACTCCTAATCTATAATGATACGGCAATAATAATAATAATGATTCCTGGTTGATCTACAGACATCTACAAATAAGCATAGCAAGCAAACCCACCTCAATACTAAAAAACTACAAATGAGCATAGCAAGCAAACCCACCCCAATGGGGGTGAGTTTGAGGATAGAAAGCAAACCCAACCAACCCGTAAGACATCGGGGTGGTGTGACCAAACGTTTGAATATCTTTCATTCAGCTTCATGTAGGTAAAAGGTGCAAGTGCAATGTAACACAATATAACACAATAAGTATATGTCTTATTTCATTAGCCCATCACTTTTTGTTTGAGTCAATCAGCAAATGTAAAGAAGCTGTTTTTGCAAACTCAGAAATTGCACCAATTACACAAGCAGTAAAAACTTGTGTGCCTGCATAATTAGATAGAAAATTAGCTAAACTGTGGTGTTCTGCCTCAACAAATGTTTATACAGATATTAAGAGGTAAGATATTTATTCAATGTATAGGTATAATATTTGTTGATTTTGTACTGAAGCTAATTTTTTACTTTACTTAAAGGGAATTAATTTTAATATTTCATTAAAATGTATATAAAACCTAATTTAATTAAACTGTAACCTACTTTTTTCAATTTAAGGCCTTAAATATATATGTTGTAACTCACGTCCTATGGTTTGGACATGGAGTGACTTGGACTGACATTGGGTAGAAGTGAGTTGAGGGCGATAGTAATTATGCTCCTTCACATACAGATGGTGTTATAAAAGCAAGGGAGTGATAAACCAAGATCCAGGTTGAATACTTTTCAGAGGATAAGTGCAAGCATGAAGCGTTAATGCAAGGCTGCTCAGTCAAGCTCTCATTAAATGACTGTTGAGTGATGTTTCAATGCGGTTTAAGAGGCTGACTGCCTGCCATATGGGTGGCTATGATTACTGCCATCCAGAGCGGATGGGAGTGCTGGAAATGACCACTGTGTGGTGGCTGGCAGAGAGAAGTGAAGAGAGGGAGAGACCTGAGAAGCTGCTGCCAGCTCATTTGTGGCCAGTAAACACAATGCTAGACATGGACACACACATACTGGTACACTGTCTCACGCACAAACATGCAAATTTGGATACACTTACAGAGGTGGAACCAGTATTCACCTGGTAAAACAGGGAGAAAAACATTAATGGTAATTGCTTATAGTTTTTTTTTTCTGAGGTTCTATCTGAGGAGATCTACTGACTAAAAATGAGAGACAAACAGAGTGGGGGTGAGAAAGAAATGAGAGAAATGAAAGTACAAATATATGTGTATGTTACAGTTGTACTAAAATGACTGGCAGCTCATTAGAAGACCACAAAGGGCACTCTTCTATAATCCAAATGGCAGTTGGATTAAATTCAAAATCCAATATCTATTGAAGGTTAAAAAAAGGCTACATGAGAATACACTTGCCATTCAAAGTGTGCAGATTTGAAATGGTACAAGATGTTAATCTAATAAATATTAAGTAGCCTACACATTAATGCCCTTGTCAGCAGTTACTCTGAGACCAGGTGGCCATGCTTAAAAATCAATTCACTGTTGAGTTATCTTTAGGCTGGAGTCCTTTGGTGTATGCTCAGCACTGCCATGATGTTGTCTCTCAGGACAGAGTGAGGCCTTTGCTGGCCGTCAGCCTTATCGGCAGACCGCTGTGCTGTTGGCCCGAGGCAATCAGTGTACGGTCTTCTTTTCTAACGCTGATTAGAGGAAGGAAGAGGAACTGCACAGAGAATACCAACAGCATCTAGACAACGCTGCAAAAATGTCACGCCACACACACACAAACCTACACACATACACACACACACACCAAACAAGAATGTTTGTCATGCATCACGTTAAAGAGATTCATCTGAAAGTTTTAAGATGGTATGATAGCCGCTGATTAAACTATAGGGGGCATTTTAATCATCTATAAGTAAATGTTTATTTCCTAAAGACAGCTTGGGAGAACAGCAGAGGTTAAGGGAAAAGAATTGTGAAATACATTTAAAGAAAGCCTCCAAAAAAACACTAGAATGATGAGATCAAAAGCACACACAAATGCACATGTTTGTACGCATGGATTCAAACACGTTAGATATGCTTACTTAAGCAGGAGTCCAAGATTAAGCCTGCCACATTAGTGATTAATTCAGTCAAATCAAACAGAAGTGATGCATTATCACAGTTGTCACACTGTAATTTATACATCATATTGTTTCCTGGCAAAGAGCTTGATTTTGTCTCCCAAACTTTACCTAATGACATTGATATGTGATGATTACATTGTGTGAACATATGGGCGAACAAAAGCAGGTGATGAAAGACTTTCAGTAATTGTGGTAAATTAGCAAACGATAATACAAAGTGCAACAGCAAAAATGGAAGTCACAAGATCAGTGTTTTTCAGTCGAGCAGAGAGGGAAAACGGTAACGTCCAGCATCCCCCCCCCCTCAGAACGATGAGACAGTGATTCCCTCGTGTTTGTTTTTATTGCTCGGCTGTATTGTGAGGGGAAGTTGGGTGAAATCATATGGGCCTTGGGGAGGATATTCTAATTCTAAAGGTTTCTAATCTAATGAAATCATTTTTTATTTGAGAAGCTGCAATGAATACCCAACCTGACAGAGGAGCTCCTTAAATAAATCATGAAGCAGTTACTCCTTCCTTGTGGCTGTGGAAGTTTTGACATTTAATCACTAAATATAGCAGAGTATTTGAATAATGTCAAGTGTCTTTATGGATTAATCTGTGGCCTAACATCCTCCCAGTCAAACAGAGCACTCCTAAATCTAAATAACTGACATTGGCTGGTTCAAATGTTAAACATATTAACACCATATTGAGTTGGAGTTGTGTGTGTGTGTGTGTGTGCCCGTGTGTTAGCGCAGAGATCCATTTGACCTAGTTAATGGAGATGATGACGATGATGAGATTTGCTCTTGCGAGGTAATCTGATACCTTTAATGGTAGTGAGGGGAAGAATTCTGCATACAAATAGCTTTTTATCAAACAACGGGAAAACACAGACCGCGTACAGACAACTTATTGTGGCGTTCTGTATGCATGTGCGTTGTCACACACACACACAAAACATGGAAACATGCATAAAGAAAGACACATGAAAACCAGGAGAGGCAAAAACACAGACCCCCAACATAAAATTGCTCTCCTGGCTTTGGTGATGACTAAAGTGAAAAAGCGACGGCATGCTTGCAGGCTCCCATTGATTCTACTTGGCGGAGAGAGCTCCCGCTTCATTAGGCCAAGAAATTAAAATGTGGGCAGCCTGCGGTGGAGGTGGTGGTTGGGGTTTATGGGGTGATGTGGGGAGGTGCTGTAACATCGACAGACAACAAGGCTGTCCAAAGCAATAAAATGTTTTTTAAAAAAACAAAAAAAACAGGCGTGTAATGAAGCAATGGCTTTTATGATCCCAGCGATATAATGACTCTCATCATATTAGAACTGCCGCTGAAAGACAGCATGAGACTCAACAGTAGAAGGGAGGGAAGAGTACATGACTAATACACAGCAAACTAGAAGTTAGGCCAGTTTTGCTTGTTAGGATAGTGTTTTAGGCAATGCATGTAGCCTACCGTACATCTACATTTCAATGTATGGACTCTACTACTACTGTCATTGTGTAGCCTAGTCTACGGCCCATAATCTTTAACTCTACAGGCTAATAACAGGCATGACAGTATCCCCTTTGGATCCCCTTGGCGCTGTGGCTCAATGCATATACCCCAACATGTACATACAAAATGTATTTTTTTTGCAATTCAACTGCAATGAAATAAGTTGAATTAGTCCATGAATGTGACTAGAAACCAAAGGTACCTGACAGCTTTGCAGGTTTTTTGCCTTCCACTATTATGCATAGTGCAATGCATCTGCAATTTTTTTTTTTTTTTAATTTTTGCGAAGACCAAAGTTTTTTTTACAGTAGCAGATTGCTTATGTGAAACTAAATGTAACTAAACAGCTGATTACGGTTAGGTCACAGCAAAAAAGTAATCTGAGAACTCTACTGTGTTTCTCTGAAGTGCGTTGCCCACCAACACTGAGAAGGAATACGATTTTTGACTTTAATTGTAGCAATGGGGCACATGGTTTAAAGATCCTTAATTGCCTCCATGAGCTTACTGTTACACCGTTGCTGCTAAACCTGCTGACTGTTTTGGTAGTCGGAGCAAACTACAAAAAAATATATTTTCAGAACACCAACAGCACCTGTTCCCTTTGCACCCTGCCTTCAACTCTCCTGTGCCCCCCTGGTGAGGACTGCCTCAGTTTGTATCGATCGTAAGGGTCAATGGAAGCGTTGTTATTGTAGAGTGATGATGTTATAACTCACTGCAATGACTTTTCCACCTGTGGTAGATGTTGTTTCCACATGACATGATGATATTTCTAACCTTCTAAATCTTTCTACCCATCCCATGGCGCTTCTATCTGTGGTGATCTGCATTAACCAACTATGTATATATCAGTACACCTTGCACTGTCCTTTTCCAAAATACCCAGATTGGTTTTTATTAGCAGGTGTAACTGATGTCATAGTTTGTCCCAGGAAAAAGGCAGTCAGAGCCAGAGATGGAGTGAGACCATATGCCTGTGTGTCAGCTGAGCAGGCTGAGGACGCTGCTACCTGCTGTCAGTCTCACCTCTTTGACCACTGACCAACCAGCTGACTAGGATGACTGGGAGGAGGCTGTCTGGTTCACACTGGCTGCCCTTACTCTTGTCTGGGCAGCAACAGCAGGCAGCTGGCTTAGTCTTCATCGGGACGGTGTAAATAGTGATGGGGGGGGGGGCATTACTAAGAGATATGTGCTTATATACACAACACCTACAGAACACTATTAAGTATCCATAGGACTACTTGTTTTATAGGTAAGTAAGACTGTTGGCCACCAAAGGATATATAAAGATGCCAAAAAATTTAAGTTAAATCAATAGCAATGCACATATGTAATGTATAAGATATTGTTGTCACAATATTTGAGTGTACATTAGTAAGCACACAATTTCTTTGTGGGATTTCTTTGTTTTTCTCTTCAGACATCATACAAAATAGTCAATAGCCAGCACTAATCAACAGTAGCAACATCCCCAAAGCAAATCAATTCTTGACTGTTCCTTTTAGCCAGGAGATGTGGCCTTTGGCCAAATAGTTGCTATTGATGCTAGGTGAACAGTGTGAGAGAATGCTATGTCAGCCTGTGCTCAGCACCTACATCCCACTACAGTTTTTCACTATAAGACAGACTACAAACAAATTTTGTTCACAGTAATACTCTATTTGTGATACCGCTCTGGGAGGCTGATTTTTTTTTGTGCGTGTTTTTTAATAATATTTATGTTCTTTTTTGAGACACAAAAGGTGTTTGTGAATATTTATATGGTCACTCATGGTTTACTTGTAAGCACAGAGGAAAGGAAACCAGTACAATTCAGTAATGTAGACCACCATTAATTGTACTTAGTGCCAGTATGAACTGCATACCATGAACTGGTTTTCTAACCGTTACAATTAAGTGCACTGTGTTAGTATAGGAAAGAGAATCACTTCGTTTGCTTTATTTTTCCACATAAAATATAGATTTTTTTGTACATTTATGAAATAAATCTTCAATAATTATCAATAAATGTTCCATGTCATACGACTTTGCTGTTAGTAGGTGTGAGAAAAAAAGAGAGTGGATAAGGTACAGTACATATCCCTTGTGAAATCCTCAAAGTTGCAGCAGGCTACAGCAGTGGCAGTTAATGCACTCTGGAAACGAGGGAAAACAAGGCAAGTAAACAAGTCCAACTACACAGATGTGCTCTATGTACTAATTGAGACCAAACTCTTTGATAAAGTTAGTGTTGGTCACAACAGTCCTTTGCAGTATTCTGCATATTCTAGAGTGTAACCCAACTTTTATTTGCACCACACTGCAGAATAACCTGATTATTTCGACTGTGATTGTACTTGAGTTCTATAATAAACGGTACTTTATTGTCACATTCACATACATGTTGAGTAATTCATTCTCTGCATTTAACCTACTGGACACTGGACCAACTCCAGATCTATATCAGTGTCTGGTCATTGTCACTGACTGAACCTTACATGTTTTTGATGGTGGGGGAAACTGGAGCACCCTGAGGAGACCCACAAAGACACGGGGAGAATGTGTAAACTCCACACAGAAATGCTGGGACAACCTTGCTGTGAGGCCACAGTGCTATACACTGGACCACCGTGCCGCCTAATGTCTAAGGGTCTAAAAAATGTTCAGTGATAGAATGTTTGTAAAGTTTGAATCGAATGCAGTCTAAATCATTGCTCTGATTAGAAACGTCCATTTGTAAAGCCATTTTATCAAGTCTTAAAAATATTGAGATGCTATTTAGCGTGCTTCTTTTTTCAGACACTTTTCCTCAACAAAATAAATATTTCAATAAGAAAACTAAGCGCTAATTCGTTTTGTGTTTCTAATAAATTAAAAGAAATATTTATTGAACATTTGTTATATTGTTATTGAGGAAATTTATATTGTGATAATTATCATTATTGTTTCATTGCCCAGCCCTATTTAGCAATATTGCTGTATTTATCTGGAAATGAGCCATAATTTAAATACACACACATGCTGCGGGCCTGGATGGCTTCCATAACCACACATTCTTACTTGCTTTTTTGCTGCTACAATTACACTGCTTCCTACAGTAACATCTTATTGTGTTTCAGAATGTGGGAGCGAAAAAAGGAGGTCCAAAGCACTATAAATGTGATCAGTGTGCGTCTGAAAGGTCAGAGAAAGAAGCAGAATGATTTCTGGAAGCTCCCTGCAGTTTCTTCCAATATGGTGAACTAAAGGCCTGGAGCTGCTGCAGAGATAGAGGCAGAGCTGTGGCTGAGACCGCAGGAAAGAAGGAATGAATTGCTGTTTGGAGATGAACTACAGACACACTAGTTTCTGCTCAGCGGGACTTC
Organism: Lepomis gibbosus; assembly: GCA_029875015.1. Classification (NCBI taxonomy): domain Eukaryota; kingdom Metazoa; phylum Chordata; class Actinopteri; order Centrarchiformes; family Centrarchidae; genus Lepomis; species Lepomis gibbosus. The sequence continues at coordinate 10,064 of JAPMOB010209813.1, forward strand.
CATGCATACCCGGAGGCATCTCATCATGCCATTGCATGTATACATATTACTAGTCTTATTCCCTCTCCATTCCTCTTTTCCGCTTATCCCTCCCCTCTGATGGCAATGAAGGGACAACAGAAAAAGATTTCCTTTTGCCTTATCTTCCTTCCTTTGCCCATCTTCCAATTCCTCCTCCTCCTCTCTCACCCTCCCTCTATTTCTCCGATCTCCTCCTTTCCTACATCAAGCTCTCCTTTCTTTCCTTTTTTCTCCCTTCATCCATCCGTTCTCCTTTTGTTTTGCTCATCTCTTACTCTTTCCTCCCTCTCTCGCTCTGCTTTCTCTGTCATTGTCAGTGGGCAGATACCTCTCGGGGAGACATCTGCTGACTAGCTGCTCCACTGTGATGGAACCAGCCACACACACACACTCACACACACACACACACACACACACACACACACACACACCTGGTGTAAGATCATGCATAATTATGGATGTTTACACCACAGCTAATGATGAACTGATTCAATTCAATTTTATTTATATAGCGCCAATTCATAACAGAAGACATGATGAGATCAGTACTGTGATAGATTGCATATGTGTGTTGGCTTCTTCTGAAAAAGATTATCATTATAATTGTATATTATTATCACCATTCCATGAAAGCATAGAAACTTAAAGAGAGTCTGGTTTCCTCCTCTCTCCGCCCACCCTTCCCTCTCCGCCTGTCTTTCTCTTTGACAGTGATGACTGTCTCTCAAACCCACAGCGACACAGAAACCAACATGTGTTCACTTCATCCATCAGTGCTGAGAAGTCCTCCTCTCTCTGCCTCCCCACTGTTTGCTTCAACACTCCCCCTTTCACTTCTTCCTTCAATCAATCTTTTTGTTGCTGACAGGCAAACAAAAGAAGGCATGTCCACAGGGAGCGCACATCTGTTTGTCTCCGTGTGTGTGTGTGTGTGTNNNCAAATAAGCCTGTAATATTTCTATTTTGGACAGGGAAAAAATGTGGAAGCTAGTTCTCTGGTGGCAGAGGAAGGAAGAAAAAGAGTGGAACCTCTTGCCAAATTGTAGGATGCAACTGAAAAGGATGACACAAGATGGTGCGTAGGCAGTGGTGGTGGAGATGGTGTGTGCGTTCAACTATAAGTGAACATTTCCGCGCACATTTATTCGACTCTGCGTGTGTACATTTATTAGATGGGACTGAATGTGTGCGTGCATATCTATTACTTCTATCTTGAGCAAATGTCCCCCGTGGTGACCCATGTGCTTAATACCTTCCTGAAAGGCGTTAAGGACGTGGCAGCCATTGTACTGAGAAACAGGATCTCTGGAACCAGAGTGGACAAGATTGAGACTTTTCTCCCAAGACAGAAACAATACAGCAATGGTCACTTTTTCAAATACTTAGAAGTATTACATATACTTTATATCGTACTTATATTATACTATATATAGTATAATTTAAAGGTACTTATACTACTTAGGGTGCTTTCCGACCAAACATGCCTGGTCGTTTGGGCTGATGTGAAAGTCATTCGCACAACCAGGCCGAGACCGCTTGAAAAAGGTGGTCTCGGGTGCAGTTCGCTAGTGAGATGAGAGCAAACGAACCGGCCACAGGATTTTAAGATAGCAGATATGTAATTTTAGGATAATTTCAATAGCTAAGCTACAAATAAAACCCTGTGCAGAACAGGAAGTCTTATAATTGACCTGTGTAAGTATATATGTATGTGTATATATTTATGCAAATCATTTGGTAACATCAGGTATTTTCCCTGATCCATATGTTCAGAGCTTTTAAAAATGCTACTCTGTGTACTGTCAGTTCATCAAGGGCATTAAAAAGTGTGAGACAGCGATCCCACATTTTGTTACTGTACAAGACCCCTTTTCATCTGGTCTATGTGTCTTTATTCATAACATGGATTTTAATAATTATGACACTTATAAACAGTTACTTCTTCGTGAGCTATTTGTGACAACAACAAATATAAATATACACAAGCAAAAGCATTAAAGTGCTGCACAAACTTCTGTCAGTCACCGGAATTTGATTTCCCCACGTAGGTCCTGATGATGCAGGAGGGCAATCGCCAAAACTTTCCAATCAACAAATGACCCGTCAGCCTGTATAACTTCATGTTTACTCCTATTGGTTTGTTTGTAAAAAGTCAGTGTTAACATGGATCCAGAATTAAATGCAGCAATGTCTGATTTTTACCCCAAATGAACCAAATACAGGTTTGAAAGCTCCTCTAAACAATCTGCTTACAAGAGAACTCTTTTGGGCATTAGCAGTTACCATCCTCTCTAAGTAGGAAGAGCGGGAGTTTTCCATTAGCTAACTATTGCCTTTACTATACTAATCATTTACAGAAGGTAAAAACGACAGCAATCCAATAAATCCATACTTTGTGATTCAATCTATCCTTCCTCTGGGCATGCAATAACAACTAGCAGAAGAGAGGACAGTTGAGCAGAGCTGACAGATTTGAGCAGAAGGTAAGTACAGAGACAGAGTAGTGAAGAGTAGTAGAATAGAATAGTAAGGACCAGCTCATAGAACAGGGATAAATAAATGATGGAAAGTGGTAAATATAAAGGGGTTAACTGAGTGGAAAATCAAGCTATTACATTAGAATCACTTCTAACACTATCTGTCGGTAAGATCGTGTGTGTGTGTGTGTATTATGTACCTCTTTTGAGCCTGACTTGACCAGGTAGATGCCGCTGCGTCGACAGACTTCATCAAAACACACTGGGAGGAGGTGGTCCTGGTATCCATCACCGTCTGCCAGACGCAGAAACAGAGAATTAAAATCGAGAAGCAACAACCTTGGGATTGAACTAGTGGGAAGCGTGATCCTTTGTTTTCTAAAACTGTGCTATTTTAATATTTTCACTCTATCAGAATGCCATGGATTTGCTCCGGAGTCAACTTTGAGCACAGCACAGTTTCTGGCAACAAAGAAAATTGTTGCTGTTCTGTTTTGGTTTTTTTTTCAGGTGTGAGCCGGATCACAGCAACACCTGCTTGTTTCCTACGAGCAAACACACATCCAAGCAGCACTTGTCTCTTTGATGCCTTTTAATAATGTCAGTTGACTTGAAGTGTCATTTTCTCCACTGATTTTCAACGCTATTAATTATTATCATAATGCCATGCATGCTTCATCTAATGTACAAACAGGGACAGAGCCTCCCAAATCAAAACAACAGCTCTTCAAAGCTGAAAAACACTTCAGTACACCAGACACACAAACACGCACACACACAGATGACAAAACCATCTCTCGTTTAAGTTGTTGACTGAATCATAAATTACTTTTCACCACATTTACATCTGCCTGAACAGACACCATTGTGATCTACTTCTTGGTTATCTGTGTCTTCAGGTCTTCAGTTCTGTGAAGCCAGAAACACAGATTTGTGAGTAGTGCACACCTCCACTATAGTATTAATATGAAGAAAATGAGGCCTCTGTGAAAGCCCATACTACACATAAATAAAATCCCTCTTCATGTGGCAGTGCATTGCTAAACACAATGTGGTACGTCCAATTTTTACAACTGAAATGCGGCTTATCTCAAAATTCAGTACGCAATTAAGGATTACCAATATGACCTAAAACCATAATAAGTTGTTACATTTACTTTGATCATAATGATTGTTACACAATTTGAAAAGATTAGTTGATCAATTAATTGATTAGTCATTTATTTAGCAAGAATTGACTGGTCTTTGCAGAAAAGAATATTTTTTCTTGTGAAAGATTAAGGTTTTGGTGTCATCATGGGCTATAGTTACTTGTGAGCAGCTTTTTATTTTTTGCTATTTGCTGATATTCTTAAGACCAAACAACAAAAAAAAATTACTGGTAGACTAATCAATGCTGAAAATCATTGTTAGTTGCAGTTCTGATTGTAACATGAAATGTACAAAGCATCAGTGCACAATATTTTCTTTCTTGTGTCGGCTCCGATACGTTTCTGTCCTTGATTATTAAGTAACATTCAAATGCAGGCTTTGTTTATCAAACATCTTGGTAGATGGCACTGTTTGTTACTTTCTGTTTTATTACATGGGATTGAGACATTAGCCATGATTCTGCTTTGATTTTGAAATGTCTCAAAAAAGAGAAAGAAGAAAAAGTAAATGCAAAATAGGTGCGTTTCCATCAGCTGGAGCGAATACACCAGTCTACTGCAAGCATGGTTACGTCAGTAGTTGACGTTACACATGGCTGTAATAAACAAAAAATAGAGGTTGCAAACCAGAAACAAAACCATTCGCATGGAACTGACGGCCATTGATCGTAGAAAAATGGAGAGAGGTCCTCAAAAATGTGTTTTTAGGCGGGCAAGTTGCTACCAGCCATGGCTCCGCACGTTATGGGAATACCCGGCAAGACGCAGAAACAGCTAATCAGATAATAATAATAATAATAATAAATTGAATTTGTATAGCGCTTTTCCCAGGCTCAAAGTCGCTTAACAGAGTAGAAT
>JAPMOB010209815.1:0-11631 GCA_029875015.1 Lepomis gibbosus
ATACACATCACAACCTTGTGGAAGTCATGAAGGCTCAGTTTCTCAATACGGGTTATGTGCATTTCTCAGTGAATTGACCTTTAAATTGAAATGTCTGCCTGCTGCAGGCCCTGAAAAAAAGGCACAGTGATACTCCTGAAACAACAGACACTGAAGCGGACCCAAATCCAGACCAAGAGGACCCCCCTGAAATGGTTAGTTGTGTAATCACACAAAACTGAACAGAATCATAATTATGCTCTTTTAAAGGAATAGTTCAATATGTTGGCAATTTAAAGTGCCTACATAATGTATTAAAAACATTCAAAGAAAACTTAAAACAATTGTTTTAAAAAATTTTAGCGTTAAGAACTGAGAAATAAAAGTAAAAACCTTTAATTAAAGGTAGTCAAAGTCAGAGCAAGTTTAATATCCTTTTGAAGTTTGTAAGACCTGAAATCTTGCCTAATTTAGTTTTTAAACTGCTAAGAGAGTGGTGTCATTCTTCTTGTTTAACTCTGGACCCGAAAGCTAATAATAATAATAATTTCCCAAAATGTTGAACTTTTCCTTTGAGTAAACTGTAGTACTTGTTCAAACAAAGACTTAAGCAGATGTATTCAGAAACATTCAGCATGTGCAAAATCAATGTGAAGAAATGTTGGCTACAAGTTCTACTTAAATGTTTTTATTTTATGCAGGACTCTACTTTTTTTCCATGGCTCTTTGAGTCTACGTCAACATCGACAACTGATCAGGACAGTGAGATGGTAAGAGTGTTCACTGTAAAGCCCCATTTGATTTGGGTTTATTTCTCTGGGGGAGGTGAGATCATTTTAACATGATCTGAACTGGCTTTGATTTTAATCCTGTTTGGAGGGCGTATGTATTTATTTTTTTCACAACCGTAATAATAATAGTAGTAAACAGTTTATCTTTGAACTTGCTAGTCCTAGTTAAAATGCCATCTGCAAAATGCTGATGACTTCAATTACAGAGGAACACAGTGAATATTTAATTCCCCACCTCCCCCTGTAAAATTAATCTCATCAGAATGGAGCTTATGTTTTTCTAACACTCACATTATTCAAATCATTGTTTTACATCTGAAAATGTCTGTTATGTCTCTGCAGAGTGAGGAGGCAATTTCCAACTCGAATACAGGCCTACTTGCTGTGATAATCTTTATTCTGCGTCACCATCTAACTGCAGCTGTGGGTAACTTAATGGCTCTACTGAATTTTCTCAGCTGTAACCTGGTTGTTCCATTTAAGTATCTCTCTGATAAGATTCCTGCCTTGTCTACTGTGTTTTACTGCCATGTTTGTCAAAACTACATGGGTAAGAATCCTGTTGATGCTTACTGTTTACACTGTGGGACAATGTTCAACAAAAAAAACAGTACTATAAGTGGACACTTCTTTTTGTCTGCATCACTGAAAGACCTTTTGAAAGACATCCTTAAGAACCATGGCACTGAGTTGTTACCTAAAACAGTCAACCATGCGAATGATATTAAAGATGTGATGGATGGGAAGATGTATCAGAATCTGCTTAAAGAAGGAACGTTGGCTGCAGAAGACCTTACACTGTTATGGAATTGTGATGAAGTACCAATTTATAACTCATCCAGATTCTCTATTTGGCCCCTTCAGTTTACTATTAATGAACTTCCTTACCCACAAAGACATGTGATAGTTGCAGGACTTTGGTTTGGCCCAGAAAAACTTAAGATGGGCACATTTCTAAAGCCTTTCATAGATGAAAGTCGTGACTTAGCTCAAAATCCCTTTCAGTGGAGCGACAGCAATGGCAGAGTACACTCCTCAAGAGTCTTCTCCTTGGTTTGTTCCTCAGACGCCGTGGCAAGGCCACTACTCCGGAATTGCAAACAATTCAATGGTCAATATGGTTGTGACTGGTGTTTACACCCTGGCATGATGGTCACAAAAGGCAGTGGATCTATGAGGTCCTACCCATTTGATGAAAACAAACAAGCAGCAAGGTCAAACGAAATGTTTACGGATAATGCAAAACAGGCTGAAAGCTCTGCCACCCCCAAAAATGGAGTTAAAGGGCTGTCCTTGCTTTCTATACTTCCCTTGTTTGACATTGTTTTTGGCTTTGTACCTGATTATATGCACTCAGTACTACTTGGTGTGTCCAAACAACTTGTAACTCTGTGGTTGGACCCAGTCAACTCTATGAGACCCTGGTTTATAGGTCAAAAGATTTCACTAATGGACATACGTCTTCTCCGTCTAAAGCCACCATTAGAAATAGCCAGATCTCCACGATCACTGAAGTGTAGGGACACTTGGAAGGCATCGGAGTGGCGAGCATTCCTTTTATTTTATGCCATTAGTGTCCTGCCTGGTATCCTGGAGCCTATCTATCTGGAACATTATTTTGACTTGTCGTTTAGTATTCACATTCTGCTACAAGAATCAATTTCCCAACACGACCTTCGGCTAGCCCATGAGTCCTTGGTACGCTTTATAGAATGCATGAAAGTTCTTTATGGTGAAGAAAATGTGTCTTTCAACTGTCATCAGTTAATCCACTTAACTGAAAGTGTACAGAACTGGGGCCCTCTCTGGGCAACATCAGCATTTCCTTTTGAGAAAAACAATGGAAATTTAAGAGTTCTGCTTAATGGCATAAACGATGACCCTCAACAAATTTACCAGAGGTTTGTCATGTGGCAGCACTTACCCAGACACCTTAGTTCTTTAGTTTTTGACAGAAAGTCAGATTTTGGTGAGTTATTAGCCAAGCTCACACCAGCAAAAGATGGCAGTGGCTCTGACGGACCCCTTGGAAAATCACGCCATCTGGATCTCACAGGATCCACAAAACTAGCAGTGGAAGAGCTCCTAAAGCGTCCAGTTCTTGTCAAATCAGTAGAAGCTTATGACAGCTTCTCTAATGGACACACTGTTTATCACTCTACAGACTGCAAAGAGTCAGACAAAACAGACTGTAATATTAAACTCAAGAATGGCTGCTGTGGAGAAATACAGTTGATTTTACTTTTTAAAGAAAACTGCATTTGCACATCTACTTGTTTGTGCCAGGCTATTCCAATCATTGTGGTCAACCTGTATGACATCAAACCTCATACACTGTTCAGCAAAATACATCCTGACAAAACATCAAAGACTATCTTTGTGAGGGTAGAAAGGACAGATAAACCTAAAGCTTTCTTCTTAGAGGATATCAAGTGTAAATGTATGTGTGTGGATGGTTTGCTTGTGCCTCTACCAAACACATATGAGAGATATTAGAGGCACTGCAGGGCTAAAGCATACTCTCCTGGCTTTAACTCAGACTAATTTTTCACATGTGGCCCTAATTCTCTTCTGTAGTTATTTCAAATTGAGAAGAGTTAAAACGATGGACTACTAGCCACTAGGCATTGTCTTTCATGTATGATTACGTACATACTAGGGAGTATGGCAACTGAGCTGGTTTTGAGCACGCAATTACTGTAATATTTACTGGATGGATTATGCATGTCAGTCATACTGCTGTGTGCCACTGCTGGCCTTGTGTAACACAGTCTTATACATCCAACATATGAACTTCAATATTCAGTTAAGTGCCACATAGACAACATTAAGAGCGCTTTGTAACTATTTATTCAACACACTGATTAATTTCTTCTGGGCAACTTCTCATCTCAGAAGAAAATAGATTTTTTTGAAATACTTTTTGTTTACTCTATTTTACAAGTTATGGGTCATTTCGTTATCGTGTCATTTGTGGCTGACCTTTTGCATGTTAGGATGCATTTTCTTTAGATGGCTGTAAAAAGTGTATTACAGGTATGGCAGGAAGAAAATTAATCTGTGTATGTATCTGTAATATTTAGTCATTTTGGTCAAACACATTCTTTTATCTGATCTATTACATTCACAAGGTAATATAATCTTGATTGTATCTTAACTGAAAACTATATGGCATATTTTGCTGTAAATTACTTTGTGAACAGTTTATTCACCTTTTAAAGTTAACATTAAAAACTGGAAAAATGCTTGTATATAAAATTATTTTGGATGACTACATTATTCAGCTGTATCATGATAAAAGTCAGTTTTACTGTACTGAAAGATCTACAGATAAACTCTGTTTACTTTTATTTGGTAAGGGGCCTCATTTTGTCTTGTATATTTCCTAATATGCTGATAAAGCCTTCTCTATATAATCTTCAGATGTGAGCCAGTCTAAAATACACAAGAATGGGTATAATACAGAATGAAATGCTAGTAAAAAAGTTTGTGCCATTGCAATATGGATCATGTTGCGTAACATTGCGATTAAAGTCTCACTGCTTGTGGTTGTAAAAGTGTTTGATTTGCTTTTTCACATGTGCAGCAGGTGTAGTCATCCTTGGATTCATGATGGTTTCTATAGATTCCATTCATAGTCCAGTTTCTTGGCTAAACAAGTGGATAAAAATGTAAATTGAAAGGCCCCTGCCCAATGTAAAGCAGCTGTATTAGCTTAGCCAAATGGACTGGGAAGTCTCAGATGTCCTGGAATCCCTCCTAAAGAAGCACTGTAGGTGCCAGTGATGTCTTATTTAGGAGGCTCCAATTGAGAAGTTGATTATTGGGGAGGTCCACCTACTTACTCACAGGCAGAGAATATCTGACAGAGAGTAAGTACTATTTTATTTCAATGCTTTGTAATTTAATCTGGTTCTTTATGTGTGGATGATTTATAGAGCACCACATTCCATTGCTTACAACATTTCAAGAAATACATATGACACATGCTAGTAAACATCATGTAAATAGGAAGTTAGTAGCTACTGACCTCCTGGTCCTGACATAAAGGCCCCATTCACACTACTGCGTTTTCGAATTAAAACGGAAACCTTTTGTTACGTTTGCACCTCCCGTCCAGACTAAAACGACGAAAACGAAGACCTAAGACGGAGAAGTTTGGAAACGCTGTCAACCCCGTTTTACGTTTCAAAACTCTGGGAGGCGTTTTAGTGAAGACGGGCCAAAACGGAGGACTTCAGAAACGATGACGCAGCCGCTCACGCTCGGCTTACTGATTGGGTCTTGCAAAGTAGAAACACGATGCTACTGACCGGGTTTTTGACATGGTATTTTTATTAAAATATTCTGTATGGTGCAAATAACACGCATTTCCCTACACTTGTACTGTGCATGCCGCTGTTTACTTTGCAACGACTCCCGGTCTGTTTTCCACTGCCACACTCCTGTGTTACATTCATTAACAGTCCCAGCTCCTTATTGGTGCATGCATTTAAAAAAATGGTCTGATGCTTCATCTGTATTTAGTTATTCTTCTGCCAAATCTTCTGTAACTACGGATTAGACCAACTGCTTCATGTTTACACTGGCACGTGCATTCAACCAGCAATTAATTCCTTATGTCAGTTCAAATCTCCTAGGAGTCCATTGTTCTGTAACCCAGTAAACAAACAAAAAATATTCAGTTTGAGGTTCAATTCAAAGGTTGGCCAACGAAAATAAAACCAATTGACGCCTCTTGTGTTTAATAGACAAGCTTAGTAATTCTCTGACAACACAGACTTGTGAGTTTGGTTTGAAACGCCATTTCACAGATATTTCCTGAGCTGACTGGTGTCTGTGTGTGTGATGTGGCGCCGATCACCACAATACGCTTGTGTTACTACACATGTCTTTCTGTTGTAATATTTTTTCATATGTTGTTCATTTTTCCTGTCCGTCAAAGCCTTGGTTGGCCCAACGATTTTACCCACCAGCAAATACCCGCGGGTGGAGGGTGCTACTTTCATTCCCTGTGTGACACTAAAGTGTATGTAGTGTCAGCTTCTGTCAAGCCTAAGGCCATTTTACAAAAAGAAGGCAAGGTACAGGGTAAATTGCAGAGAAGCATCAACTTCGTCTGCAGACTGCTTTCCTCTTGGGTGTTATGTGACCAGAGTATAATCGCAGCCTTTGTGATTAGGAAATCTCATTTTATTACATCGCAATAATATCGCAAATGTAATTAATCGTTCAGCCCTATCTACAATGACAGAAGTGCCACTGAGGAAACAATTTTCCACTTTTAAAGCCTACCAAATCCTCCTCCACCTCCACCACTCACAAACCTGTCTGCCAATACCTTTGCCACCAATGAGGCAGCAGTAGCTCAGTCCGGACCAGAGTTGCGGAGTACGGACTGGTAGCTGGAGAGGTGCCAGTTCATCTCCTGGGCACTGCCGAAGGAGGACTTGAGAAAGCCCCTGAACCCCCAATATCTTAGTCTTAATTCTTCACAGGCAAAGTGGCTGCTTTAACTAGTCAATAGCTAGTGCTGTCAAGATACTGGAACTGTTAACTTCGATACAATATCTTCAATAGTAACGATTTTCAGTACCATGGGGGAAAATTGACACAACGTTGATTAAATTACTGAATTTAATTACATCAATTGTCATGCATTATCTGTGACACATGGTGTTGCCAGCCCTGTCTTTTCATCTGTGATGAGCAGGGAGGGTATAAAGAGAGTAAGGGCTGTGCTGACTCCAAAGTGTCACCCTGGTGTCGTGCACACATCCTGGACAACCAGTAGGAGTCTCCAGTGCAGCAATAATAACAAACAAACCTCCCCTCACTTCTTATCCTTTTAACAGTGGTGGAAACTTTTCCACTGGAAAGTACTTTTTTGCTACTTCAGTGCTTTAGTTTTGAGGCAGTTTTGTGTTACTTTATAATTAAACTCCACTATGTTTCAGAGAAGAGTATTGTAGCCTACTTCTTACTCCAGCACATTTATCTGACCGCTGCAGTTACCATTGGAACCTGCTTTGTGAGCAGAGAGGAGAGTACCGCTGGCGAGAGGCGGAGGCAATATAAAAGAAAGAGTTCAAGTTAGATCAAGCAACAGAGGAGTCATGTTTGTGCAGTGAAGAGGAATAAAATGTAAGTAACAGAAAGTTCAATGCTTTCACAAACTGATATATGTAAATTGTCATATGTATCATTATTTTGTATTAATAACCCAGTCATTAATATATTATAAATTTATTATTTATACAATGTAGCTATACTCAAAATCTACCTTAAAAAGGGAACTTCTTTTTGCTAAGTGGGATTTTGCAAAATTTTTAAACATTTTAATCCAAAATGCCTTTCTTTCTTTTATGTCAAAACTGAAAAAGGAAGATAGATATAATTTAACATGCTTTCAGTTCAACAAGGTTAATCAGTTGTGATAAATAACACAAAATACATTTACGCTGGCCAAAAAGTTGTGAATGAAAGATTTTTGTTCTAATTGCATTTTGGAAACAGCAGAGGAGTCAGCAAGACAAAAACAGATGACAAAAGATAGTTTTCCTAAATCATACATTAATAAAATAAAATAAGTCATGGGCACCTTTTCACGTCCCTTTTTAAAACTGTAGTCTACTTTTAGTCTTTACTCAGTATTTTCTTTCAGCCTGGTATCATGAAAAGGCGTATTAATAACACTCTGATTTCTTAAGTCATTTGGCGTGGTATTCCAACGCATTTTTTTGCATTTCGCGTGTCATTTCACGCCGTTTAGACTGCATTGACTTCTACTGTGCAGAAACAGCGGGTAATTTTAGGCCTACTGTCACAGGTAAAATCAGCGTGAGTGGGATATAAATAGCCATGAAAGTCCGACACTAAGGTTGTTGCTGGGTGCTCGTGTGGGTAGTCAGCTGGTCACAGACCCAGGAGATCGGTGTTCGGTTCCCAAGTGAAACACAGATTAGACAACATAGTTTTTGTTTTTTAGTTACGTTACGTAAGTCAGTATTCTACGTCGTTGCTAACGTTAGCTACATTAGCTACTATGTTACGTTACGTAAGTTACCCTGCTACGTCGTTACTGGTAGCTTGCTAGCATTGACATCCTCCCCTTCGATAACCTAACCATTATGAATAAAATATGCATGTCATGTTGTGTTGCTTGAACAGTGTGACATGACACGCCGTTTAGACTGCATTGACTTCTATTGTGCAGAAAGGGTGTCTAAATGACACGCGAAACCCTTAAAATGCGTTAACATGCCACGCCCAGAGCCCTTTGGCCACGCCTAAATGTCCTTTAAAAGTGCCGCCATTCTATGATGTCACGTTGTTTCTTTAGGCCGGTAATCTACTTTTAATTTCGCTACAGTTTTCATTCATGCCTTCATAACTTCGCCAGTCTGTAATCTGCATTCAGCGTCATTAACCGAAATGAGCTCATCCAGGCTGTGGGCAGTACGCAGATCAGCCCTGGTCTCGGGCGCTTCTCACAGTCACAGAGCTGGGCAGGATCAAACATCAGGAAGAAAATCAGGCAAATGTCTTTTCAGTTTAAGGTTTTATTGTTCTAATAATACAATTGAAATCAAGTGAGTCCATACCATGGCACTGGTGGCCGTGTTGGAAAGCAGCCTGCGTGATAACGGTCATGCTGCGGTGGATGCAAATCTCGGCAGGTAGCCTACAAAATCTGATCTGCCGAATTATGCATCCACCTCTTTAGGTCCTTCTCAGAAGCTTGCTGTGCTCATTGATCAAACAGCGTTATATATATATATCACATATATTTAGGCTACTGTTGATTTCTTTACTTTAGGAGAGTTAAAGAGTTGTTCTAGTATTTTCAAGGCTCATTTAGTTGTGTACTTTACTTGCATAAAATTCTCAAGAAGGAATAAAGGTCTCTAAAGACCCAGAACCCCAACAAATGCTTTGGCTGGAGAGTGGGCTGACCAGGGACAAACTCCTGCCCATTTGTTTGCCCCTGTCTGTGACCATCCTTGGCCTTAAAAACCTGTTACGTGTCCATAAACAGCAACATAAGTAGCCAAAATGTAACACAGAGATGAGCATCCTACTGTATTTTAAGAGGAAGAGGACAGAGGTCACAGTAGCAGGAGTAGCAATAGTAGAAATGACTGAGGGGGATGAGCTTCTAAAGCGTAACTTATACTTCTGCGTTGAATCAATGTGATCCATTCGGGCGGTAATATTTAAAAAGGCTACACCAGGCGCATGTATTCAATTTTACCCCCATTTACGTTAGTGGAGGGCTAAACCAGAAGTTAGCCTGCTTGGCCGGCAAAAGTCAACACAGTGGACGCTGTAGCGCTTTTGCCGACTAGCGTTTGGGGGTGTAATCGCAGAATGACAGACACACCTACATATGTAGCCATGTATTTATACACGGCGTAGGTACGTATGTAGACCCTACGCTGGAGTATAAATGGGCCTTAAGTTGTAGCTACTAGACATTGTAAATTCTCAAAATCACGTAGTAAAAAGATTTTGTTAGGCCAGTGGCATATCATCAGAGTTTGCATTGAAGACCGTCCTGTGTTCACAAACATTTGTTGAAGGGAGAGTCTGAGTCTGAGACACAGGAAATATCACAGACAGCTCACAAGTGTAACGTTAGGATAACTAAATACATTTGTACAGTATATTGTATTTGTACACCATCAAACCCACCAAGCCCATCAGCGCCCCCCCCCCNCAAGGTTGCTCCTACACCCCTGAATAAAACTATGAACTAGAAAGTTCACGTGAATGAACAAATCACAGATTTTTTGCATTTTGGAAAATGAGTAAACAGCAAGAAAGAAAAAAATTATTTGTCAGTTATTTGTGTCGTGAACTCATATTTCCTGAATCATACACTGACACTTTAAGTTTGCCATTGTAAGTTTCGTAATCCAATTCTTTGCTTTCAACTAAATTGAATTGAGCCAAACTGTCTTAGAAATGTCAAGGAGCAATGACTGATTAAAGAATTATGATTATTTGATCACCTTCCAGTTGCTTTTCTTGGTCATGGATGATTTTGTTCGTAACAAATTATCTGAATGGGGTCTCAGTGAGTGGATGGAAAGATTTGAAGGTAAAGTATTACAATTCTTCTCTCTTGGGGACAGGTATAATACAAAATTGGAATGACCTAACAATTCTCAAACATCTAAGCATTTACTACTACAGACATACAAACGCTGCAGCATTCGTTTGCAGTACAATTCTGACATATCCTTGACAGACATTTTAGGAAAATGGGGAGGGGATCAGAGTTGACAAATACTGGCAATTTTTGTCTGTCAATCAATGTTGATTAAGCCTATCACCGCTAAGTAAATCTCTTTGTATTTCCCAGTATGCCAGAGTATAACTAACATTCACTGAATTTTAATTACAGATGAAGAAATTGACGAGGGAAATTTTTACTGTCTTGATGATAAAGAAATTGATTACTTGATCCCAAAAACAGGACCAAGGTCAATATTCAAGACGAAACTCAAGTTTTTACAGGTAATGTTATGCAGTGTGAACAAAACACAACAAACCAGGAAATAGTTTGTTTTGACGCTCAAGTAAGTTAATACAGTTTCATTCACTTAGGTATCATCTTAAGCACAATTTATATTTCTGTGTTTAATCTACGGCGTAGCCTGTAGCTGCTTTCCCTACGACAGAAATAGAAAGGTTTGGGGGAAAGTTGTATATTTCATTAATGCTTTCATTTATTTTTTATGAATTTTGGTACATTTAATAGGATGCTTATTTATTTATTGAGCATTTGTTAATTTCCGATAATGTCAGACACTCTTGATATGTTAAAGGATAAATCCTGTGTGAAAATTTCTTGATGAAATACGGGTTTAAGAGTTAAATATGTTCATCCTCAGGTTTGGCCATCCACCAGTGACACAATGAAGGTGGGATGGAAGACTAGCTAAATGATTACATGTAGTGATCTTTGATGTTTTAATGTTGTCAGAGGCATGTGCAACAAACTTTCTTTTTTGCCTAATTTTTTTTTATTATTAATAAATCAAATAAGGAAAGAGGAAGTTAAAGCTTCTGGGCGAGTCCAGTAAATCACCCACAAGAAAACGATGACATGACATTATACCGGAATTACACTTAGGCATTTATGATGTAAAACGCATTTGAAGGAATTGGCAGGGAAATGTATTAAAAGATTCACTGTAGCAGAAAATATAAGAAGAGAAATCATGTTATGATTAGTCTTCATTTTATTTCTTAATTTTTAACCTTTAAGGAATCATCTCATAAGTTAACATTGTTTGTAGTAAAATTGCTTAGTGCACTACTAAAGTCAATTATGTTGCTGTGTAGTTGCTAAACATTGCTTAATCACCATTATAATAATATTGTATAATCATGATGTTTTGTGAGATTGTACTTCTTTCTTACACTTCATTCTAACAGGAAATATATCTAGACAATCAGCACATAACAAAGTGTTATTGCTTATGTGCTTTGCTAAACCAACCAAAGTGTTGCTTAAATGTATATTGTGATCATTATTTTTTCATGTACTCAGGATCATAGGAAATTTGAAAATGTTCTTGAAATGCTTTGTGTACTTACATTTAGAATGATAGAAAGTGACCATTGTTTTTAACACCTGGAGACCTGATGGAAAGTACAACAAAGTTGAACACAAAGCAGTTTGCTGCCTAACCACAGGGGCCTGCAATCGAAGACTCAAAGGAAGTGGGCCTCCTGCCTGCAGACTCAAGAGTATGTTTTTGAGTTATGATGATAAAATGTGTGAAATGTATTTCAAAGTCAAGAATATGATATTTTAAAGGAGACTAATAATTGTTAAACAATTTAGAAT
>JAPMOB010209817.1:0-10096 GCA_029875015.1 Lepomis gibbosus
GTGTGTGTGTGTGTGTGTGTGTGTGTGAATGGATGATTGTGACATGCAGCTTAAAGCGTTTTAAATAGTTGGAAAACTTGAAAGCCACTACCATTCACTAATACACTAGATGCAATCTGAGTTTCCCACCTTTACTCATCATCTGACTGCCAGCTTTATTCCTCATTGGTTCTGCAAAAAAAGAAAACAACTAGTTTATATAAATACAAATGAAGCACTGCAAAAAAAGAAAAGAAAAGCAATGTCAAGCAATCGTGCACAGTCGCACACTTCTTCATCAAACTTGTAAGAGAAGGGCAAAAAGGAAAAGTGGCGTGGTGTTGTTACTTTTCACCTCTAGAGAAAAATACAGTAAAGTGCAGTATTTGGGAAAAATCATGGCCTGTTTAAGTGGATCAAGAAATCCTTAGAAAGAGATTAAGGCTTACATGTTTTAAATGAGCTCACTCTCTCCTCTGTTTCCACTTTCCTCCATCAGCCCTGCAGGTATTTAACTGGACCATTCCAGCTCACTCCTTGCCTGACTATTAAAGTTGCTGTGTACATCATGCCTTTTCTTTCTAGTAGTCTGGATTTCCTACCTGCTCTTTTGGATTTGTTTGCCTGGTTGACTGCCTTCATGATTTTGACCCTTGTCTGCCTCATTATTCTGTAAGCACATTTGGTTGTCATTAAATTGCTGAACTCTTCATCTACATTTGGTGCTATTACTTGCTGCCCCATGTGCACTGACTTTGACACATGTGCACTGAATCTATTAGACAAAAAATATATAAATGGCTTTATTATATTTATGTATCTGGTCTTATTTAGTCATTACATTTGCTAGACACTGTAATTTACTAGTATCTCTACAAGTGTCACTCTCTTGTTACATTTCCTCTGGTTCGTACAGTTGAGGTAACTATAGGAGCTCACACACGAATGAGCCAGTGATGTGGTATTAATGAGTAACAGCCGAACGACTGCGTGTAAACAGACATATTCATTAAAACTGGCTTCAGGCTGTGCTTTCTGAATAAAAAAACAGAAGCTGGATGTATTTCTTATACATTTATGTCAACAGTTCACTGCCTCCACAGCAGGAGCACCACTGCTCAATATGTCTGTGTGGGTTGGTTTTAGCTTGAGTTTGTGGTAGAGCTTCCATAAAGATGTTTTTTCTGTATACTATTTAAGGAATATAGGAACTAAATTTATTTATCACATCCATAATTTTAATTAGATTTCTTGCTTAGAGCTTACTTAAAGTGCAAACATTTGTTTCCCCTTCTGGCAGTGAGAGAATTTACATAAACATAGTTGACAAGTGCTTATGACTTCAGAAATAGTTACATAATCTTAGAGACAATAATCAGTTATTTAGGTAGAGTAAATGTAATGGCTACATTGCCTACTCCAAGCCTACTCCAAAAGAACAGTTAGGTAGCATCCATGTCTGCCGTCAGTCCCTTCCCTTCTCTAAGCGCTCTCTAACCAGGAAAATCTACACCAGTTGTTATCAGTGTTTGCGTAGGTGTCCACCGAGGACGCTGGGGACATGTCCCCACCACATTTTCAAATGGCTAATTTTTAAAGCAAAATTTGTAAAATAAATAAATAAATACATCCTTCTGAAATGCAGCTTAAAGTAACTTTGTCTAAAAAAAAACACAAGCTACTGATTCTAAAATTACCCAAAGAGGTGCAGGCACCAACTTTAACAACTTCTTGACAAAGTTTCTTTTTGGCCAAGTTTTCTGTTCTTTCCCTTTGAGCATGACAGAAAAGGAGGGGTGACTAAATCATGCTTACATATGTGTTGCCTCAACAGGGATGATATTACAGGAGAAAAATTACAGGAGAAACAGATCTGAAAGCAACACAGAATGCCTGAGAGCTGCACTGCATTATGGTCTGTTATATTTATATCTTTTGAAATCTCACAAGCAACCTGAATATTGTGTTTTCTTTTACGTAAATAAAAACATTTCCACCATAAATTGTTCCAAACACTTTCACCAGAATACAGGAAATGAAGTGTATGAACAGAATTTCCTGGTTGAGTACCCCCCAGACCCGCTCAAATATGCTATCTCAGCATTGAGGATATCTTTGCAACACCGTTTAAGGAACTTCTCATCTCGTTCTCGTGAACCTAATATTGTAACATTGCATATCGTGATGTCTCAGGGGCTAAGTGTCTCTTCACGCCCCTAATGTGAACACCTATGTCCCCACCACTTTTCAACATAAAGTGACGACCTTGAGTGTTTGTCCTTGTCATCACTTTCCTTTTTTAAAAATTGTAATCTGAATGCTGAGTTTCTTTTTTATCTGGAGCTTCACCTGGCAGTGCTCAATCAGTATTGTGTGAACTCAAAAGGCAAGGCCTTGAACTTTCATTTATTTGTAAAAGCCTGCACTTCAACCATGTCACACTTTATCAGTTTGATTTAAACTGACCAGTTTTACATGACAGATATCAGATTTTACAAATGTAAATAAATAAGATCTACAAACATCATATGGTCATATTATGCTCATTTTCAGGTTCAAAATCGATCGTAGTTAGGGGTTGTACCAGAACAGGTTTACATGGTTTCATTTTCAAAACACCTTTTTTTTTTATCATACTGCACATTGCTTCAGCTCCTCTTTTCACCGTGTGTTGAACACTCCGTTTTAGCTATAGAGTGATACATCTTCCCTCTACAAGATCTTTATTGGGGGTTGCTCATGCGCAGTTCCTAAGTAAGGACTACTAGCCGCAGGCGGACGTCTTGTCACTGTGTGCTGCATCTCAGTGTGTTTTTCCACCGGTGGTTTTAATGGCGTGTCGGACTAGCCTCTTGGGGAGTATTATGACGTGCATTTTGCTGTGTCATCACAGGGATCAAAGGGAAAAGGCTGGATTACAAACAAGCTGTTTTCAATCAGGTCAGAGCAGTCACTTCTGTGGAGATGTGGACTTTCACTTTGCAAACCTATTACATGCACAAAAAAGGTATACAACTCGATAAAGGAGAGGGGAAAAGCCAAAAACCATAATGTGACCTCTAAAATAGCTTTGCTTTAAGTGTCATAATACAAAATTGGAAAAGTGGAAACTTCACATGTTAAATCCTGTGGCTAGAGTTTGGAACAACTTTCATAACAGAGAACAGCTTGTTTTGTCATTTTTTGATTCAAATGATCCAGTTGGATTTTGATGTCCTTTATATTCTCACTCCATTTTCTTCTGAATAAACGTCACACTCTTGTCCTTTAGTGTTAAATCTGTTTCAAAATAGCAAGAAGGAGGAAGGATGACCTAAACTAAAAGACTAAAAGCCAACTTGTCACATGTAATTTTTTTACACCAGACTCTGTATTCATTAATCATGCAGGCCATTGATTTACAGTTACTATGTTTACCTAATTTGACTGATAAGTCCGCTGAATATTGCCAGAGGTTGTGTATGCCGAAAAACATCCTGCAGGGAGGTCACAGTTCACTGCCACGCTCATGAACACTGTTGACATGGTCTGACATCATTAGTTTGATTCCCTAGCTTTCTCTTTACACCAGACCCTAGCCACCACTAAGTGTATAGGACTCCGTGTAGTCACAGATGTTCACTTCCAGAGACGCCGCCCCGTCAAAGCCTGGGAAACTCGTGACGGCTCGCCTATGCTTGGGCTCACTCGAGTGCTCACCCGTGGGACTGTGGGTGGGGGTTGGTGTGCCTCGTGTGATGCTTCTCCCTCTGCCCTCTTCAATATCCTATTGATGTCCTAAAGGGTCCAGGTTAGAGGTCAGCCCTTCAGAGGTGGCAGGGTTGAGCTTGTTCTCATGAATATGGAAGACCCCTGGGCTCAAGGGACCATCTGGTCGGCTCTATTGGAAGCTAAACAAATGATCCTGCTGAGAGGGTGCTGTATTAGTGTAATTACTGTGGATTTCCCAGGCCTAAAAAACAGCGGCAGTACTTGCTGGGTCCCCCTTTGCACCCAGCATCTGCAGGTGGATTAGACTAAACTGAAACAGAGAAACAAGTGTCCAAACATTTATGGAATGCATTGCTCATTTTTTTTATTATTGTACAACTTCTAATTTTAATTATGCTAGGGCCCCTGTTGTGTTGGCTTTTCCAGATTCTCACTAAGTTCTGAGTTTTGTGAAGGTCTTCTGTGACTGAGAAAACTGAGTTTTTCTGATGTTTTTTCTTTGTTTGTTTGTTGGTTTGTTGATCACGATTGTGGTATTGGGTGTTTTATGTATCGTCCCAAGGCATCCAAAGGGTTTTAAGGCACTTCCCATGTGATCTCAGCAGCCCTGGTTCAAGTCCAAGGGTGGACCTTTGTCTCTCAACACTTGTTTCCTGTCTAATATATAACAGTGGCTATTTTAAAAAATGTGCACAATGCAATGTAATTTTGGTATTTTTAAACCTGGGCCCTATATTCATATATTTTGGTGTCGAATGACAAGTATTTAGAAAAAGTTTTGGACAAATTAGATCCCCAAAAAATGCTTTAAATGTAAGAGGACAAAACAAGCATTTAAGACAAAGCTTTTTTAAAGGGAGTGGACATGATACAGTATGATTACAGTCTAATGGTGTTCATATAACAGAATTCTGTATAGTGACATGCAGAATGACAGTTTTAGACTAAATTCTGATGCAAAGAGAAATTACCTTTCTGTAGGCTGTCAGTATGTAAGAAATGGAAACGAGCCCAGGTGTCTGGTGACCTTGATAAGAATCTTGTCCTGTTTGTAACACCGGAGGCGAATCATGGGTCAGCCTCTTGCTGTCACACTGCTCTCCTTTCTCCCTCTTTCCATTGTTTACACCTCCCACGAGTGAAAACCCACAATGCAACTCTGTGTGTCAGTGGCTGTCTGTATATATGTTTGTCTCAAGAGTATTTTTTCACATTTGAGTTCAGTGACCAATGCTGCTATTCTTTTGTGTTGCTCACTGATACAGGTGACTTGCAGTCAATGAAAGCAACCAGCCTGCAGATTTCAAAGGGAGCTTTTACATTTGACAGCACTGTCTGAAAGCTTTCTGATGGAGGAAATACAAACATAGGTCCACTGGAGCCGAGGTGGCCTCAGAGAAGGTGCAGTTATGCAGATATTTCGTGTTTTGTGCTCATTATCCATCATGTTTGGGTATGTAATAACAGTTGAACTTCATGTGTTGTGTGTTTTATTGACATGGAGCTGATTTCCTGCAACAACACTTTGAAATCACAAGTTATACACACAAACACATCAAAGAAAAAGAAAAATTCTCTGAAAAACTGTATATTGTACATAAACTTTAGAGGTGTATCAGTGTAGGTTGAAAAAGAGGGGAGGAGGGGTTGAGCCTGGAGCTTGTCTGTCAGGCTGAGTGGCACTAAAGACTCAGAGCATGAATAAATCACCACAGTTTGACCCATTTAAATACCAAATGGAACCATACTCTGCACTGGGGAACGACAGGCATGCTTCAACACACAGCCTCATTTCCATGATGGAAGCAGGATGCTACCGGTACAAAGTACGACTATGGTGGTCATAGTATTATACAGCGGTTCTAAAAGTATTTTTGGAATGACTTCATTGCCATTGGCTCTGGGTCAAATGAACATAGATGTCCCTGATTTTAGCCTGAGGTGGGTGATAGCATAGTAATCTAATGATACAGTAACCCTGACGTGAACTCAACATTTCTCAGCTGCAGTGGCTGAAAGAAAATTCTCAGTCATGCCTTTCTTTTTTACTCAGCTTCTCTACGCCCCACAGCATCACCCTCCGGCCTCCATCTCTAATTGGTCATGGAGTTTGCTCAGCAGCAAAGTCATCATAAGCTGTCTAGCTGGCTAATGGCCACCTCTGTTCACATAACTGCACAGTGCTTAAATAATTCCCTTAATGTCGGCCAACTAGCGCACTGAATTTGAAGAAATCATTCATTTATCAGTTATACATGTAATGTAGACCTACACTCACCAATTTCCTACACTGACATGATTTTGTACTCCCTCTGGTGAAACCAAGATTTTCAAGGCTAGCCCTGATAGGTTCATTCATGCCATGTGACTCCAGTTGCACCACAGTGTAAATCTCTAATGAGATGGCTGTGGTTTGACCATTGTATGTGTGCAGATGTGCTTTCACTGAGCTGGTTTCGTCCTACCTCCGCCACCACCATCTGTGCGACTGTCCCAGAGTGTATGTCATTTCTTGTCTGAGTAGCTGGTTAATATTTAAATTTCATGTTTGTCTAGATGTGACGAGTGACAAGAACCACAGCACTCGGAGGGAGGGAGGCGGGTAACAGTGCTGTGGCAGGTAATGTGTGGATAAGTCAGGAGGTCATCACTGATGTATTTGATCTCACTGTTTCTGCTCTATCTGTGGTTTCATTCAAGTCTCTTCATAAAACACACTTTTATAGTCAAGCATTCCTGTGATCCTCTATCTTACCTTAATTTATCCATCCATTGTCTACCGCTTATCCTGTGTATAGGGTCGCGGGGGGGCTGGAGCCTATCCCAGCTTACATTGGGCAAAAGGCCGGGTACTCCCTGGACAGGTCGCCAGTCCATCGCAGGGCCGCATACAGACAAACAACCACTCACATTCATACCTAAGGACAATTTGGGAAACACAAATTAACCTAGCCTGCATGTCTTTGGATGGTGGGAGGAAGCCAGAGCACCTAGAGAGAACCCACACGGACATGGGGAGATGCAAACTCCACACAGAAAGGCTGGGGCAACCGGGGTTTGAACCCACAACCTTCTTGCTGTGAGGCGACAGTGCTAATCATCGCACCACCGTGCTGCCCCCTTCATTTAGCTTATTGTTTTATTTTTAATGTTTATGTTTTATTACTGTGTTTTATGTTTTATTGCTTATTCTATTGAAGTGTTATTTTTTTTAATGGTGTTTATGTTTAACACTTTGTGAGTACTTAATTAATTTTATGGTTAACTGGAATGACCTAGCGGCCAGTACAGGACGACATCTGATAAGTTAACTCTATGTGACAGCATTGACAGAGGGAATCAGTTTCACTGGGGCTGATGTGGGCTGCAGAATGCCACAAAACAGACTGCAGGGGAGCACCCCTAGAGTCTGCACAAGGGTAGTCTAATCAGTAATAAAAAACATGATTTCAGAGCCAGGTACAGGAAAAAACGCACACACACAAACATATATTGTGGCTAGAAAAGGGCACAAGCTACAAGTCTGTGTGTTTGTGGTTGGAAGAAAGTCTCTCAAATGACACCAAGGACAGTGAAGGTGTCTGAGGGAATGGAAATAGCAGCCTTACATTGACCGGTATCTCAGTCAAATCTGTAAAGCTGAGTGAAGCAAAGTGATGTCATGCAAAGCCAAGTTTACAGAGAAAACAGTCCCGTGCTGCTGAGGAACTCAACACAAGCAGAGAGATGTGAGAATAGAGATGTCTACGACCTCTGACTGAGCAAAGGTTGTTGGCTTCAAACCTCAGGTGAAGTGGCCAAAAAACAATACATGAGAACAACTACAATGGACTGAATGAACTCTTGGAAGATGGGAACAGCCACTCAGGCTTAGCATCACTATACTCTGTTGAGAACTTAAAGTTGAACGCTGTATAAATTGTACCACGTTACTGGAAAAATTAGAGAGATGTTGTGTGAAAGCCTGTTGTTTACTTGAATTGGCCATTGCCAAACTGAATTTCAAGGTTAGAGAGGTAGGGCCATGTTGCTTGTGAACTCAAAATGATATTTACTAATTATTCAAATGTAATGAGGCTTGGGAGAGTGTAACACTGGCTCACTCTGCCCCTTTGAAGAGCAACTTTTATTGATTTAACCTAATGAAGCTCTTTCTTAAAAATCCCAAATGCATTCCAATTACTGCATTGAATCCTGCTGCTGCAATTAGTCCTGAAGCTGATGGAGCGCGGTGAGGATGTGCAGGGATCACATGCAGAGATGGATCTCTACATGCAGTATCAACACACTGCCCACAGTGAATTTGAAATCCTGTATGGGTCTTTTGGTCTTTAACAGTAAAACATAAGATTTTTGCTGAAAAAAACTGAACCTGAAAAGAATGACAGGCGCTAAGGGCAGCCTAATGTTGATTTAACTAACTAGCTTGTCTTGTGTCTCAGGCAGTGTTTCCATATTAGACCTCTCTGCATGTGAGAAATGTGGTCATTTGTTGGAGTTAAAAGACTCTTTCAGGCAGATTCTCTGGAGTTTTCCTGTCCTTCACACCCTCCACTCCCACCTACTACCTTCTCTCTATCTCCAGTTCTCTTTTTCTCTAGAATCAGCGTGATTTATAAGGGCTAATAGCCGCCCACTCTCTTCACGCTCTTAAACTCTGCATATATTGATATTAGCCAGCCAGGAAATGGAGCTGAATTATACCACTCACCAGGTGACCTTAACAGTCCATAGGATTTACCCTCTAAGGGAGACTCTTATGAATTGTAACATTCATGCAGTACTCATACCGATCTTATCCCACTGACAACTGTATATTCACGTAGTTATTTAATTATGCACACGTTATCATGTTATAGAAATAATTCATTATGATTTTTTCCTTCCTACTCAACCAGCAATAAACTGGCACAAAAAGGCTCTCAAGATAAGGTAATAAAATAGGGAAAAGGCAGACAAAGAAGCATTTCATAGGAGAACAGACTAGTAAAGGAGGCCACCCAACCCCCTTCTCCCCCCTCGCCCAAAAAATACCCTCAGAGAACAGACTGATAACACTTCATCAGCCCCCAGCTGTCCCGCCATACAAAAATGGGTGGGGCAGAAGGGATAGAAAATTCTTTCACTCCCTTCACTTCTCCTCCTAATGCAAATCCTCTTCCCTCCAGTCCTTATCACTCAACTATGTTTAATCACCTTGCTTCTTCCCAAGTGGGATAAACCCAACCTGCAATATAACCCAAAGCCTTGTGCTCACTGGGCATTTTTCTTTTCTTGCAGAAAAGCACTTGCAGGCCGTAGGGATGAAGTGTTTTTTTTTGTTTGGTGAGGGGGGAAAAAGTGCTTTGTGTGGGTACTGTATCTTTGACAACATCTCGTCCTCCTGACAGGAAAAGTGCAGCGCTTCTTTTGAACATCTGAGATATTTTTTTTTATGTTGAAGCACCCAGAGCACCAGAACAAAAAGGTGGAGTGTTTTGAACAAGAAAAGGTGCTGGGTAAAGCGCTTTTACAGAGACAGCTGCTTCAGCTCCACACGAACTGTGTCTCTATTGAAAATGTCTGAAAAAGGCACTGATGCTCTCAACAGAAACCTAGTGGGCACAAGGCCTAACATTATCTTCAGGATTATTTCCTCCTCCCATCTTTGCTTTTCACACACACACATATACACACACACACACACACACATACACACACTAGCAGTACCACTATCGCTGCCACCAGCATCTGTGAAAAGACACATTCTGACTCCAAGTCTCAGACAGAGCATGTAGCTAACAAAGAGCAGTTGTCTTTGTTCAGCTGGTGCAGGAGAGGGAGGGGTGAACGAGCAGGCATACAGATGGAGGATGGGGAGAGACGCTGACTTCCCCTCTTTTCTGTTTTGGCACAAAATAGAGCAGACAAGCAAAATTTCCCCCACCAATCATATGCATACACAATTTTGTTAAGACCCAGAGTCCTGAGCTGCATGTTCTTAAACACTGTAGTGCTTACTCAGGTGAGTCTAATGACTATTAAATATATTTTTAATCCTTATAATAAAGTGTATAACATAAATTAAGCATGCAGTCTGATCTTGAAGAATAGGTTTAGCTAAAAACAACGCTGGCAAATTTAAAAGACAGTTGAGTCCAGCTGCAATGCTAGCAGCTCTCTGAGGCTCTACAGCAGGACAATATTAACCTGCCGATGTTAGTGAAGAAGGTCTAGTGTTTACTATTTCAAGGACCGCCTTTTTTCACCTACGTAATATTGCAAAAATCAGGAAAATCCTGTCTAAAAATGATGCAGAAAAACTAGTCCATTCATTTGTTACTTCCAGGCTGGATTACTGCAATTCCTTATTATCAGGCTCTTCGAAAAAGTCCATTAAGACTCTTCAGCTGATCCAGAATGCTGC
>JAPMOB010209818.1:0-12542 GCA_029875015.1 Lepomis gibbosus
ACACACACACACACACACACACATATTAGGGCTGAGCCATTATTATCACGTTAATGCATTCATTAATTAATTAATGCCGACAATTATTTTATCACAGTTTTTGTTATTAGGCCTATTATTTTGAAAGTCTGTTGGCTCACTGGCTCTGAATCCAAATCCAGTCAAACCATGGGTCACAGGAGGAGGGGGGGGTGTTGATCAGTCTGCAAATCACCCACCCAAAGAAGCAGCAGAGGGAGGCTTCGGCAGACGACGCTGGATGCAGCGTGTGGGAGAAGTAGATAAACAAAAGCAAGACAAGCGAACAAACACCTTGGTGAAGTGGATAGCTACACACTGCATGCTGGTTAGAACTGGGGTGGATGTTGGTCTTAGGAACGTTATTAAAATCACAACGTAGTCACTTGGCTCCATGGGGTTGCTCTTTGTTCCGGTGACCAGACACAGCGCTCCGCGAGTAAACGGCAGGCGCTCTATAGATCGTAACCATGGCAACAGCTTTTGTGCGCTACACAAAATTATAGGCTACATAACTTTACCTGGGGCGGCATGGTGGTGCAGTGGTTAGCACTGTCGCCCCACAGCAAGAAGGTCGTGGGTTCAAATCCCGGTTGCCCCGGCCTTTCTGTGTGGAGTTTGCATGTTCTCCCCGTGTCTGCGTGGGTTCTTTCCGGGTGCTCCGGCTTCCTCCCACCATCCAAAGACATGCAGGCTAGGTTAATTGGTGTCTCTAAATTGTGCTTAGGTGTGAGTGGTTGTCTGTCTATGTGTGGCCCTGCGATGGACTGGCGACCTGTCCAGGGTGTACCCCGCCTTTCGCCCTATGCCGGCTGGGATAGGCTCCAGCCCCCCGCAACCCTGTACGCAGGATAAGCGGTTGACGATGGATGGATGGATGGATATCTTTACCTAATAGGCCTTCATCTAGTTTTGCGGGGACGCTCTGCCGTGTGAATTCCCTCCTGCTGATGTCCTATTTAGTAAAACAGTAACAGATTCTGGAAACTCAAACAGCGAGGATCAGTCTCTCTTCCAGTGATTTGTGCTGTGCGTCATGTATAAAAAGTCCAAGATAATTCAACTTCGGCGGCAGGCGTGTGCGTGAGGCGAGCACAACCATGACAGTTTCACGGGAACGCGCCTGCTTGTCGCTACACCTTGTGCTCGACCACTTCCCCTCACTCTAACAGGGACACTTGCTACTGAACACAGACTGTTTCTGCTGCTCTCTGCTAAAAGAAAAATGTTTTCTGCTAAAAAGGTATATATATATATATATATATATATTTATACGAGCCCCTACAGCTGTCACCTAACTTTGCGTCTTGACAGTGCTGACTTTAAAGGAATGAGGAGATCTGGAGAGTTCAAAATGTATCAAAGCAATTTCGTAGAATCCTTCCCTGCTTCACAACAGATAAGGTTTGCAATCAGGAGTGGATGGTACAATTAGTTAGTGGTAAGAGATCAAGAGGTATAGCCACCACCTATGTCACGAGAATGCACAAATGATCTGGCACGTTCTGGTGTGAGTGGGCAATTAGACCTCAACAATAAGAATATATGGAAACGTGATTAGATAGAAAGATGGGAAATAGAGAAGCAGGCAACCATGATGGCTGCCTGGTGATGTCACTGTGTGAAAGGTGTCTGAAAAACAGGACAGTCAGTCTCTCTCTCTCTCACACACACACACACAAGCAGATCAAACAGACAGACAGACAACAGGCAGTGTGTGTTATGATGCAGAAAGCCTGAAAGGCAGCCACACACAGCTTTCTCTGATGAGCATATTATGAACAAACAACCTGTACAAGTTAGTGAATAATTGTTTTTGTTTGCAAGAAGGGATGGAAATCCAGAAAGGTTTCCAGACTTTAGACTTTTGATAGGCAGTTAGCAAAGTTATTTTATCTTAAAATAACAGAAAATCATTTTTGATGGTACACTGACTTGTAATAGGGTGAATGGGGTCACTTTCATCACCACTCCAGTATGGAGTGCCTGGTATTGACGTAATGCTTATAAGCACCAACACGACTCTTCAGCGAGCTATAAGAAGAAACAACGAGTATGTAATGTACAATGTAAGAGCAAACAAATCTCACATAAAGTTGCTCTAAAAAAAATCCAGTTTGTTTCATAGTGGTACTTGTATTTACTTTGAACCTTGATCGTATCTTTAAAAAATAACTAGAAGAAAACTAATAATAACTTAATTACAGTTCCACAGTCTGTTTTCTGCCTGTTATTAAAGACAAACAATCAGCCTGTATTACTGTGAGTTTGTTTGCACCTCCATCTGTGTGGAAATTTTCATTATGGTGTATAACAATCGTGCACTGCAACCCATCATTAATAGCTGACGTCACTGCCTCTAAAGAAAGATGGAACTTTTTTTCCACCACAGTTTGAAGAAAACTGTTCCCAGAACTCACTCACAGGAGGTGTTGGCCAGAGGACAATAAGAACTGATGATATTGTTATATAGATTTTGGTTCTAATGCAGGCCGTCACAGTGACGCTGCACAAAGTCTTTGTCCATTCACAATGGATGCTGTCAGTACGCCATGATGCAGGCCGTCACCAACAAATCCTTTGATGGCAGGGCAGAGGGGAAACCTGCCATCACCAGATCTCAGATTAGATCAGAGGACACTCCAATTATGAAGAGGCTTTGGGGGACATGTCTGCCAGACCGGGTGAAATCGTCTTCCAGCTGAATCACACGAGCTGCTGTTGCAAGTCGGTGATGAAGGGGCTCCTCTTATGCAGTGCTCTTTCTGAGGGCTTGTTTGTGCCACAACTTGATTAACATAGATTTCTGGGGAGCGAGATGAATCCCCTGCGCCCTCGACTGAAGCAACTGAAAATATGTGTACTCTAGGTCCCCCTCAAAGCACAATTTTAGGGAATCATTTTTTTCTTGTGCATGACCACACGCATACAAACGCGTAACTTTTTTTCTACGGATCTGATTTTTACACAAAAATGTGGTGACAATCAAGTGTGACGATAAAACTGTAATTGGGCACCAGATGTTAAAACATCTGCCCTTTTTTGTCTGAAAACACCCTCAGCCCAGCAAGCAGGGATTTTAACTGAAAATACATTTCCTGGAAGGAGTTTTTTACACTGATAAACAAGCCCTGTTTTTCTCCCTTATTAGTAGTATCTGTAATGGTATACTATGTTTAGCAGGCTGCCTTATTATGCAGGGATCATTGCAGAATGTGCCACTGTTTTGGATGCGATTATATTTGTTTGTGTAATGAAGCCATCTGCTTTCTATTCTCTCCGTACAATTCCATTAATTAGTGCCACAGTTGATATTAGAAACACAATATTGAGAGATTGCGGGAGGGGTAGGAGCGATGAGGAGATGACAGAGAGAGAGGGAGGGGAAGGAGGTGGAGGGGGCAAGAGGTAGAACAGGCAGAGAAGAAACAAAGAAAGAAAGAGAGAGGAGAGAGAAAGAGAAAGAAAATGAGCATGGCTGGGAGTGATTGCAAATGCAGATGGTTATGAAGCTAAGGCAGATGGTGTGTCAGATTGATTATTGTCGCCAGCGCTGCATGATAGATACAAGGCGAACAATGAGCTCTCCCCTCATTTCAGATGACACGGAGTGATAGAGACATGTCAGCACACAGGGTTAATCTCACCGTCATTCAAGCTGTTCCGAACCATTTAGACCCATCCATGTGTACCAGCCCATTCATTCTTGACAAGCCGATTACACCTGTAAATAAATACAGCCCCGCATTTGTGATTATTGTGGACAGGTGGGACATTGCAGCGGCGGCGGCGGCGGAGGATTTGGCCGCCGTGGTACTTTAGCGCTATCTCGTCGCAGCAGAGGGGAGCATTCTCTCCGGCCCCATCATTTCGTACCGGTGGCATTTCAGCTGACCCGTCTGGGAACAAAAGCAGCTTATGCGTCTCAGCCTCCAGCGTGAAATATCAAGAGCCAAATGACATCTGACAATATGTTGGATGTAAGCTGGCCTGTACGTGCTATGATATGAGACTGCTATCCACTTTAATTTCGCTGTGTTTCATGTGGAGGACATCTGAACTGTACAGATGTTCTTATAACAAGGAGGGACCACCGTTAAGAGGGCTGCTTTGATTATTATGTTACTGACATGGTAACATCACAGATTAACAGTGGAGCCCACTTCATCTCTTTGACTTCTGGAAATGGCAAGAAAGCAGTTCAGAAGAGTACAGTACATTCAAACCAGAACTGTCTTCTGTGTAATCATCTTTGTGGATCTCTTCTTAAAGGGGCACTGCATTAAACAGTTATAAAATGGTCCAAATAGAAGCAGAGACTTGATCCCGATCCTGATCGTTAGTCTATCATATGGGTTGAACTTCAAAAATTCTGGATCATAATGCAACTTGATAGACCTTCTGTTTTACTTACTTGTGGGCTAAACTGCTGTCTCAGAAGGTGTCTAACAGGACAGCGAGGCATCGAGTGCTGTTCGAAACAGCTCGAATGATCTCTTCCTGTCACTTATGATGCCTTGCATCGATGCTGCCTATTAACGATAAACCAGCGCGGCTGTGGCCGTAGTTTTCAAAAACTGGCAAAGATGGCGGACAAACAAGCGAATTTGTACAAAACTATACGTTTAAAAAAGTTTTTAGCAGTTTGCTCACTTTGATTTTTGAAAGTTAGCGAGAACTAAACACTGAATTATCATATTAGCCCGTGACTGTAACCAAGTATGATTTCTGAGGCGTCTGTTAGCCATTTAGCTTTTCGATAGCTAGTTAGTTGATGCTAAGGCTAGCATCTCTCATCTGACAGCCAGAAGACACACAAGACGGTGTGCTGACGTCACACGTTGCCATAAGTGCTGCCCTAGAAGGCTATTTGAAACAAACATTAATAGAGATATCTTCACTCGAAAGCGATGCCCTCTGAGGGAGTGCATTTTTTCAGACTCAAACCTCTAGAGCTACAGAAGATGTTATGCATCGGTTCTAACCGGCTGAGTCAGAATGTTAAGAAGTAAAAGGTCTGACATCACAGACGTATTGTTGCAGAGGTATCTAATCACGTTAGCATGCTAACCAGCCCCGCCCCGTCCTGTCGCACAATACCACTTGTGCCTTGAGAGCTGATCGTGAGTCACTTTAGGATCCAGTCTGCCCTCAGTCCATCATGAGAGCGACTGCACGAGCGGCTCTCCCACACACTGACCACTCGCTCCTTCGCTACCTCTCCTTTCTTTGTTTCCTGCCACCCCTTGATCTTCCCCGTCTCTGACTGGACAGACTGGCTGTGAAATTGTCATTGTCCCGGGGACACAAAGGAGGTGGAACCACTGTTCAGTCAAATTAAGCTAGTGTAGGTACAATCATGAGCAAATCTATAGACACATACACATAATATATTAAATATGATATAAATGATCTGCTTCTGATAAATGATGAAACATGCGTCCCATGCTGGTATGCAGGCATCCCGGTTGTACCCTGGGTATCCTACCCAGAGGCTGTTAGTGCCCCCACAGCAAAATCACTAACGAGCTGTTATTATTCCTGTCTAGAAGAGACTGGATATACATCATAGTTGTTTTATGTTGTTGATAGCATTCCCATTGGAACATTGTTATAATGTTTTAGAAGTCCAAAGTGTGATTACTGTATGTGATGTGAGGTTTTTGTTTGTTTTTGCTTCGCATGCACTCACCAAACCAAACTCCCATCAGCTCTGCTGGAATGTCATTATAGTGTTGAATCTGCATGTCTTTGCTGCTTTGTATATTTTAATTAAAAGATTTCAGTATTTGCACAGTTTTACGATGCATTTGAAATGTGTCTGCATATCAGACATATTACAGAGCTGCACTGGTTTTCCTTAATGCATTTTAAACAGCAAGAAAAAGTCATTTATATTACTTTCAGAATAAGTGGACTTTAAACCCCAAACAATTTGTTTCAATGGGATGCACTAAAGGAGAGAGGAAAGAAAATGTGTGTATGTTTTTCTGGGTTATTTTCAGTGCTGCATTGATACAGCACATTTTCAAACAAAACTGAATTATGCAATTTAGTTCATTTGCTTCATGTCATCCCCACAGGAGAAAAAAATGCTCAGTCTTCTCCCTTTGGGTAAAAGACTATGCAGTATTAGACTAAGAACATCTTGCTACAACAGCACTGCTCCTGAAGCAGTCTGCATCCTAAATGCTTCACTAGTTGTATAAAAAATCACATGCAAATTTCACTTTAAGGGCATGAGTCACAAGGTTGCACTATTGTATTCATTGTATTGTTACTGTATTGTATTGTAATTATGGCAGTCTACTTTTTGTGGTGAGGTGTGTACTGTGCAGTGTTGTGAGGGTGACCAGGCGTCCCGAAAAATCCGGGACAGTCGAATTACGAGCAGTTGTCCCGACCTCTTTCCGGTTTGTCCCGAAAATTAGACCTAACATGAGTTTTGATAATAGCCTAATTAAACATTAAATACTGATCTGTACATTGTGTCAACAGCGTTGTTACAGCCACAAAGTATTATCCAAACTATAGGCTAATTATGGGAAACACTGCCCCTTCACCCCCAAACAAAGCAGTCTCTCCTTAACTTTTTAACTAACATCATATTATCATATTCATAAAAGCAGCAAGGAGTGTGGTTTTAACAAAGCATATAGCCTAGGCCTAACGTTTAAAAATAAAGCAAGTAAATCCCCAATTTTGAACTACTGTTTTTCTGCACCTGTAGCCTGTTTTTAAGAGCAGTATTCAGTAGCTACAAAACGTTACGTTAACGCTACTCTCTCCCGACGAGTCCTAGCATAAGTGACAGCAGCTGCCGGAGTTTCACGTTGCTGTGGTGCTTCAGCAGACGCTTCAATAAATCAGATGTAGAATTGTTCGCGGTTGAAAGGTTTTAGAGAGTTTATATTTCGATGAGGGTCGGCTATGGCTCAGGAGTAGCGCGGGTTGGCCGTTAATTGGAAGGTCGGCTGTTCAATCCCTGGCTCACCCAGGCTGTGTGTTGAAGTGTCTTTGGGCAAGACACTGAACATCTGAACTTTCATACACTGGCGGCTGTTCCTCCAATGTATGAATGTTAGTTTCTGTTTGAGCACTTAGGCCCAGTGTGTGAATGTGTGTGTGAATGGTGAATGCAGAAGTAGTGTAAAAGCACTTGGCGCTATACAAGTATGGAGCATTTACATTTAACAATGTTTCCTGCATCTTAGACTGTGAAACAATAATGTCAGTAGCTACTTACAGCTGTGGAAAGAACGCCTTTCTCCGTCCTTCTCTATTTTTCATTTAGTTGTTGGCTAAAAATCAGCGACATGAACAACAAAGTCCGGTCCAGCTGAGCTGTTGCACAGACATGGATTCACGTCAAGGATGTTGCGTTCAGTAACGAGTAACTCAGTGTTAGTTGGATTAGTAACTGTAATAATTTTACTGTTTTAGAAAAGTAATTAGTTAGTGAATTAAGTTTTATATAAAACAAACATACTTAGACCTTTATATTTGTTTTACAACTGCACCAGCCATTTTAATTGTTTTTTCAACTTCAGTATATTTGATGCTGAACAAAGTATAAACAAACCAAAGTATAAAGCGCAGGTGGAAGAAAAAGCTCTCAGTTCTTCGTCTCTAGTTGATCATCTGCAGCCTGCTTTCACAACCAAACCTCCAGAGAAAACGAGCTCTACCTTTGGATTTGTTTTTCATGTGAAAAGTCTTCATGATAAACTTGACTCCCTTATTAACCGAGGCTGCTGATTGGGGATGCCATGTGCGTCTGCTCCATCATCACCTCGTCTCCTCGGTCTCTGTAGCGAAGGCTGTAATCAGAGGAGTGGCAGACCATGGTGCTGCATCCCCAGGGGACACGCTGACTGGCTTCTCTGTCATCAACAGCATGCAGTTGTTGGTTTGCTTTTATTTAACCCATCACTCTGAGGGGATTTTTTTCTATATTTCAGCACAAAGATGTGTTGGTCCCCAAGGTACTCGGCCAAAAAGTGTGCGAGTGTACACAGAGGGAGTGCTACAATTAGGCCTCGAAGTATCAAACCGTACATTTTGTTTGAAATTTCCCATGCAAGCGCAGACATGATCCCTAAGTTTCAGTACTGACACTAAGAGAAAGGTTGCCTAACTATAACACTAAAATTAGCAATTTAGATTTCATGATTTTCATATTTCGGCATGCTCCGTCGGACAAGCTTGACAAAAAGAAACATGGCGACACCTGTTCTGTATAGACGGGTGCCGCAGTGTGTATTTGAAGGACTACAGTATTCAATGGATGGACATATTCACAAAGTTAACTTTTATGAGCAAGGCAAAGCGACGTGAATTGGGACTTATTCCAGTCTCACAGTCTCTGCAGAGAGACCATACCGAGGATGACAAGACTATCAGTCAATGTTGCTCCTGCACTCCCAGGCAGGTGTCCCATTTTCCCCTTCCGGGGGATCAGTAAAGTCCTCTTTTCATGTACACCATGTATGTCCAAATAAAAACCTTACAGAGATAATATAAACAAAGCAGCGTTTGGCTTGATTCCAATCTTTTCTTTGAGTGAGCCTCACAGAAGTAGTAACGGAACTTTAGGAGAAGAAAATGTTTTTGCATCTTATTCGGAAATATATCTGCCAAGCCTCATGTTGGTTTAATAAGACTTCAAGACAATATGGCCATTTTAACCTCTATTGTGTACAATGAATCATAGAATCATAGTTACAATGCCAGGGGGGCGTCATGTCATTCCAAGCCTTTATCTGAAGTGCCTGTTTATCTCAGTCCACTGAGATTTAAATTAACTGCCTACTATTTCAGGCCGGACTCATCTGATAAAAGGCCCTGCTGGCTTTGTAACTTCTTCATAAGCCAAAAGACTTTTCTTTTCTTCCTCCTATCTTCCTCTTTTCTTCCGTTCCAAAGGTGTCTTGGCTCTTCATCATTATTACTCTTATAACATCATCCTGAGACTGAAAAGGAAATCAGACTAACTTCCAGTACTGTACTGTGGTGTTTCACTAATTAGGCTAATTATTTTTATTTTGTTAAGAATATTTATATATAGAATTTTCTTTTTACTTCCTCCTGTCTATTATGTTATTTCAAAAATAAACAAATGTTCTTTTATATGTATTTGTTATTTCTGTCAGTCACATTTTGATGCTGCGTATACAGTATCTATAGTGACTGCACTCGTCAGACGCCAGGTGTTTTGCTCTTATTTCTGCACATTTCACAGTTGAGATGCTGAGCCTCATGATATGCCACATTTGCAAAAAGACATATAAACAGAAAGAATGATTACAGAAGTAAAAACCTGTTCCAATCTTCACATGGGCACCTGACTACAGTTTCAAGATGTACCAGCCAGACAGTTACATAGGTTGTTTTGTAAGACACTGACAAACCTACTGTTTAGTCAGTTAGTTAGTAGAAGTTACTGAATTTTGTCTTCCAAGCAGAAATCTCAATTGTCAATTTTTTATATAGCCCAATATCACAAATCACAATCACGCCTCAATGGGTTTCACAGTCTGTACAGAACATCCTTGGTCCTTAGACACACTTTTCCTCCCCCAAATACAACAAAAAAACAGATTGCAGTCTAAATACAGCAGCTTGTTCCTACTTAAAAGTGAGCTCTAATAACTAAATTCAATCATCTTACCAGGTCCCCTAAAACCTTCAGACACTGCAGTAATTGATGCTGGTTTATACATGTTTTACAAGAACATTGGTGTCGTAAATTTATTAAAACAAATCTTTATCTTAATGTCTTATGTGTTTGCTTCCCTAAACACACTTTAGAATCCAGCTGAAGGTCATTGAGGAAATATTCAATATTGCATCAATGTTTAAAATCAATGTCGCAGCCATAAAATTACTATGAAGTTCATTGTACTTCCATCATTCAACAGGATCTGAATGAATCTTGCTTTTAAGTGACTTCCAGCTGTCATTAGTGTCAAGCTGCAGCTGTGTTCCTGTCAGCTCTCCCTGCAGGGGAGGTTTTTGTAGTAGTTTTCTGGTGCATTGTGTTGGGCCACACTCACAATGGCATCATGGGTCTTTGTAAACCACACTGTTGTCACTCTTGTCAGTGCTCTGCTTTTCGTGTCTGCTTCACCAGGTTGGAAGGTCTGTGTGACACTATTGAGTCTCTGGAGAAAACTAGGGAACTCGCAGAGAAGATTTTCAACCATTTGTAATTTACTCTATATCAGGGGTTTTCAAAGTCTGA
Source organism: Lepomis gibbosus (assembly GCA_029875015.1). NCBI lineage: Eukaryota > Metazoa > Chordata > Actinopteri > Centrarchiformes > Centrarchidae > Lepomis > Lepomis gibbosus. Next base: position 10,262 of record JAPMOB010209818.1, read on the forward strand.
GACTCCGGGCCTCCCCTTGGGAGCTTGGGAAAAGGCACCGCCTCACCACCCCTCCTTAGTTTACTTGCTTAGTTTCTCATTTCCTTATTATTATTATTATTATTATTATTATTATTATTATTATTATTATTATTATTACTTATTTTATCCCATAGACACTCAACAGTTGAATCAAGAGCCAAGATAGCCTAATATTACTGAGTGACCTAACTTCAGACTACATAAAATACATTTTAAATAGGTCTGTACCATGGTATTTAATAGTTTCTGACTAGAGGGAAAAACTATTCCCAAAAACAACTCTCTCTCTAAACTCTCTTTAACCAAATCGTACATGTAGGCTATTCTATGTGATCTCCTTTTGATAGGTAGGTAATGTAATATTGTTTTCACTTCCCTTCACTGAGCCCCCCCTGGGGAGGCGCGCTTACCCTTTGAAAACTTCTGCTCTATATCATCCATCCACTGTAAATTGTAAGTCAGTGCCTTCTGAACAAAGGGCAGATTCGATGTGCACACCAAGCTCAGGATCCATGATGAAAAGGTTATGAGTTTTAACAACTAGACCAGTGTTTGAAAGTGGTCCCATTTTCTGCAAGTTAATTATTTTTGGAGTTTTGGTCTTTTGTCATTCCACCACGCTAAAGATTTAGATTTGAGAAATGAGTGGAATTGTTGTTACTCTTTGTTATAATTTAGCTACGTTGAAAGATCGAAGACATTTAGTCAACTAACTGTGCGTTTGCACCACAGAGAGACGCCATTTCCTGTTGGGCGGTGCAGAGGACCTGTTGCCGGTGACATGAAGGGATTGAAAGTCAAGTTTACACCAAATCTTCACAACAGTAGCCTACAGGTTTAAACTTTCAACTACTTGCAAAAAAACTGTGGTTGGCAACATTAAAACCTGCCAGTTTACTCCACTGCGACTGGATGAGATGGTGTATCGTAACTCTTCTTCTCTTTAGTGTTTGTCAGCTGCTTGTGGCACAGCTCCATGCTGCCTTCACAGGAACAGGAACTCAAAGTATCTGTAGAATATCACCCACATGGCATTTACTGTGTAAACTCTGAATAATGGATGCCCCATTTCTTGGTTTTACCATGGTAAAGCGTTAATTTCTCTAAAGAAGACAAAATGAACGTCTTGTTCTTGCAATGGTTACAAATTTACAAGAGGGATATTCCGCTGTCGGATTTCCCATAAAAGGAACTTTGCCCAGTATCCAGCACCTGATGCGACACCAGTGCAATGTGAAATGACCACTCGCTGTGAGTCACAGCCAGTTTCTGCCCAAGCGGTAATGTGACTTGTAGAGTTCTAATATAAAAATGTATTGTTAAAAACTCAGGTGCAAACTTTGCTTGGGACTGTGAGCTGTACTTTATCAGAGCTGCTGAAGTTAACGTGTGGATTTGTGTTTATATTCCTGCCTGATCACAGGTATTGTTTGTTAGTTCCATTTTGGTGAAAAGGTGCCATAATCACATTGAAAGAGGTTACTTCCCCAAACATAAGACTCAAAAGGGGAGGGAAGACTAAATCATGTGTGTTGAGTACGCAGGGATGATATTAGATAAGTGGATCTACAGGAGAAACATATTTAAAAGCAATAAAGAATGCCTGAGAGCCTCAATGCATTGTATTCTGTTATATTTATATATTTTGAATTGTCATCTGGCACCTGATTTTTGTTCTTCCCTTTATATAAATAAAAACATTTCTATCATTAAATTGGCGCAAAAAAGGCAGAAATTGGAGAATTTACCAGAATGCAGGAAATGAAGTCTCTAATGCTCAAAATCCCTGACTCTCCAGTGAGGTGCTTCATCCAAGAAAACAGTCTCTGGGTTCACACATAGTTTCTGGGAGTTTGACTGACCGAGCAGCTGTTTTGGAGTTATTTAGCGAACCTGTGTACAGCTTTTCTTATTCTTTGGTATCCACTGAACAGCAGTGTGATGCCAACATAGTGAGACATTAAAGCAAATCTCATATCTCTGATATCTTTCTGTGATCATTCAACTCACTCATCACTATGTTGAATACATACATTAGAAGAAAAAGAAGTAGTAGTAATATACTACTGGAGTTTGCAAATAAGTTTTAAATCGGAGCAATAGTTTAACCATTAGATGGTGGATGAGAATATAAGCCATAACATTCCCATGCTTTAACATGTAGATCAGTTAGCATAGTTGATGTAGATGTAGGGTTCATTAGCAAAGGGTAGTGGGTTCACATCCACTTTGGGATAAGTTTTTTTTTTCTCTCTCTCTC
>JAPMOB010209819.1:0-33646 GCA_029875015.1 Lepomis gibbosus
TGCGTTCCATTTACCTCGGAGGTCGGAGCTGGGAATGACGTCACACCCGAGTTGACGGCGTTCCAGTTAACAACCTCGCTTGGCCAGCTGTTTGTTTACAACTAGCCAGGTTAGCTATTGATACACCAGTTGATTAAAAAACGCATTGTGCGGTATTTACTCACACTAAACACTGTAGCAACATGTCCACAGACAGCTGTTGGACAACACTGTGTGTACGAACATTTCTATGAGTCACAAGTACACATAAGTGCTAATAAACAGTATAAACTACAGCTTTCAGTACTGTTGATACCCCGACAGACATCTTATTGAACATGATTTATTTTCATCACCAATTATCATAGTAGAACAGCTTTCTCAAGCAGTTTGTGATGCATTTTGGGTACAGAAGATGAGCCCCTGGTCTAATGCGCCACCTGGCTTGAAACCTGGCTTGAAACCCGTTCGCCCACATATTCCTCATTTTAATCTATATTAATCTAGTTTAATTTCAAGATTACAGTGAGATTAATCTAGATTAAAAAAATTAATCTATGCCCACCACTAATTCTAACGTTAATACAGATATCCTTGTTAGCTAGGCTCCATGCTTGCTAATAACGTATTTGAAGGTGGCATATTAGCAGGTAATCTTTCCACTTTTATTGCGGATCTCTGTATGAAAGCAGCTACTCCGTGTGAGAGGGAGCAAGCGAACAAGCGAGAGTAGGGGTTGAGCGAATATAAGCGATGTGTGCAGCTGTACAATGAAATCTGAGTTTATCCATTTTAAATAGTAAAAAAAAACATCATCAACATGGGGGCTCAGCGTTGATATTGTGGCGACACGCCATAAATAAATCAATGTACTGGAAACACTGATGATTTGTTTCTTTGAACCTACATCCTGACCATTTACTAAATTAGTCATCAATTCTTCATCAACTGCTAAATTTCACGTAACAAATAGCAAACATTACTTCCCTATGTACTTCCTATGTACTATTTTTGGGTCCTCCTTAGCAAAGTGTTCCAACTCAATCACGAAAGATGCATCGTTATTCCACGATGACCTCGCTGTGTAGCTTATTCTCATTATTAAACAGCAATCTGATACTGAATCTCTAATCTCTCAAATCTTTTTTTTATCAACAAAATGGGATGCAGTGCATAGTGCATTAGATTAAAATCGTTTAAAACAGCACGTAGTTGGAAGGAAACCATGCTAAAAGTTGATTATATAACATTACACTACAGTCGGAAGAAGACTAGGTGAGGCCGCCACTGCTTTGTGTTTGATTAAGAGGTGAAACGATAATTCAATTGTTTTACATTCTCAGTTGTGAGGCTTTGCTGCTTTCCTGATAATAAGCTAGTAGCTCTATGTAATTTTTCAATGAAATCACTTGCTTAATAAATCTAATTTTTACTTCCTTTTTGTCAATGGGCTCTAACCTCACTTAGAAATGAAGCACATGACTGTGTTCTCTGAGAAACACAATTTCAGTCAAGTCATGGCATTAAATAATATGATATAATATCATCAGGTCGGACTACCTACAGATCACAAGAACTAACTCACCACAGTGTATTATACAGTAAACGCTCAATATAAAATCCACAGGTCAACCACCAATTAATGTCCTTATCTCAGTTCTAATCTCCTAGGAGTTCACCTTTCTATATCACAGTAAGCAAACAAAAAAATACTCAGTTTGAGGTTCCATTCAAAAGTTGACCACAGAAAATAAAACCAAGTGACGCCTCTCGTGTTTAATAGACAAGCTTAGTAATTCTCCGACAACCCTGGAGTCCCCCCCTCCTCCTCCTCCTCCCCCCGCAGCCTTCCATGCTGGTAAGCGGCGCACTGGCTGTAACCCGGCAGTAATTTGGGACAGACTGGGCCTCTTTTGGACTTGTGAGTTTGGTTTGAAACGCCGTTTCACAGATATTTTCTGAGCTGACTGGTTGCTGTGTGTGTGAGATGCAGGCACCGATCGCCACAATACGCTTACTACGCGTTACTACACGTGTCTTTCTGTTGTGCATTTTCCTGTCCATCAAAGCGCCGGATGGCCCGGCGATTTCACCCACCACCACCAAGTTACCCGCAGGGGGTGGTTGCTACTTTCACTCCTTGTGTGACATTAAAGTGACATTAAAGTTTATGTAGTGTCAGCTTCTGTCAAGCTTAAGGCCATTGTACAACAAGAAGGCAAGGTATACCGTGTGGGTAATAAAGAAGGCCTATGTGCAGAAGTGGTTGCTATGGTGGAGGTCCTGGGAAAAAGGTTTGGTATGCAAAATGTTCCAACATTCTTTCTTGATTGAGAAACTTACGGGAACACGCTGCACAATAGGAGAGAGGTCGTGTGAGGAGAGGAGAAGCACGACAGTACACTCATATATTCACTTATTATTTTTACATACACATAAAAATCATTGTATTAAGACGAAGGTTTACTGATTCCTGTCTTATGTATTTTTGATTATTATTTGGGGAAACACGGCCAGACAAAAAGTAACGACAACCATAACGTGCAGATGAAACAACAATTTTGTCTGCAGACTGCTCTCCGCTTGGGTGTCATGTGACCAGAGTGTAATCGCAGCCTTTGCGATTAGGAAATCTCGTTTTATTACTTTGTGATAATATCGCAAATGCAATTAATCGTTCAGCCCTAGCCACTATTCTTCTACTTATGTAAGGACACCGGGTCAGGATGTAGCCCAGCGCACTCCCAAGCCACAGTGACAGTGACAACACTGCAGCTAACAAAATGCAGTCCACTAACACCCCAAAATAAGCTCCCAAGGCAAGGCTCCCAACACAACAAAAACTCCAACATACACTCCACATAAGGATACAAAACAACAATAAAGTTTTATGTGCTGAAGCCCATCAGACAAAATGAGATTCAGATGATGTCAAGTGAAAACACAGTGAACATCAGAAAGACTGGAGAAACACGGAAAGAGCTCGCCAGCTAATGCTGAGCAGTTGCTAATGTTAACGTTAATGTCCCTTTAAGTTTCAGTCATACAAAATCAACAGCTTAAAGGTATCACCTTAGGGCAGTGGTTCTTAACCTGCGGGTCAGGTTTAATCCAGTAGGTGGCGGTGATGCCAACTGCTATAAAACGACAAAGACGACTCAGGCCCCGATCAGACAGAAAGCGCTTTGCAGGTTTGAAAACGAGAGGCGCACAGCAATGGCTTTTGGTTGAATTTAGAAAAGATCAAAACGCTGCAGTTTTTTAAATGTTGCTAGGCAACCACTGAATCAGCTGTCCTGTCAGTCTAATCAAAGATTAAAGTGCCAGCGATCTGTAATCTTTGGTTTGCGGCTAATTAATAACTGTCATATTAGCAGAAACTTGATCACAGCTCACAGGTCTGTCTTTTGTTGTTAAAAACATCTGCCAAACGCAGAGCGCCTGCTCTGGCACTGTTTTGAGTGTGGGAGGTGTACAAACACGCAGAAGGCAGGGAAACTGAGATCCGTGTGGGTACATGAGACTCTCAGAAAGAGGAGACACCGCTGGTACTAGGCTACCACCAGCTGGTCCAGGAGCTTCATCTTAATGGTGGTTGGTTTAAGGCTTATTTTAGGATGAGTCAGGGACAGTTTGTTGCAGTGTACGGGCAATTGAAGCAACTGTAAACGTCCGTCAGCACAACTGCCCGTCTCTCCATTCATTAGATTGGACAATGGGAAAAAACACGATTGACATCGGGCACAAGTTGAATTTTTTTCAACTCTGTGCGCTCCGAGTGCTCATTCAAAAACACAAGGCGCAGCAGGTGGCCAAAACACAACGAGCCCAGGGTGCATTAACAGCGCGCAGAACTGTCAAAAGAAAACAATTTAAAAAGGCGCCTATCATTGTAAAAAACCCATTCTGTCTGATCCGTGGAGGTCAACTTCAAAAAGGGTCGGACTGCCAGAAAAGTTAAGAACCCCTGCCTTAGGCCTTTGAAAATTGAATGAAGATGGCCATTTTTTTACTTTTCTGACATTTTATAGACAAACAATGAATTGGGGAATCAAGAAAATCATGTTTATGTCACACAAAATCACCAGTTCAACAAAAGTTCAACAAAAAATATGCCAATATGGGTGACCATGGAATTCATCTACTGAAATCTTTGGTTGAATCCTGGTCTTGGCCCTATATGGCACATATTTGAAGACCTGTGCTTTATTGACAGCAGTTTATTCGCTGGCCACTAAGCACATTCAAAGTGCATAAAGAATATTGAGTATAATAACTACTGTACAGCTTCAGATTCAATCTGCACAAACCGGAGGTCATTTCATTAATTGCAAAATGATGCTGGGCCTTATCTACACAAGAGTATTATTATGTGTTCAGATATGAATTTAATTTCTAAACCATTTCACCACAAGTTATTCATTTATTTAGAGATTATTAAGCATCATATCATAATCACTGAATAAGCAAAGCATTTTCTGCTATAGCTCTGAGCAGCGGTAAACACTATCCTTTTCTGTTTTTTTTGTTTTTTTTAATAAAGATCGCCAAGTTTTAGTCCTTGTACTAATTGTCTGGCTAACTGCACTGTTGTGTTTTGAAGCCCTCCTTTCCTCCTCCCCCCTTCTCCTGCTCTGTTTTTCTCTCCTCACCTCCTCGCCTCTCCTCCTCTGGCCCGCGGCTCGGGCAGCTCTCCTCTCGCTATGACTAATGATGTTCTTTCAGTCTCAAGGTTTTAGCAGGATAATTATATTAACCCCTGTCCTCTGGCTGATCCCAGCTCAGCTCCTCTTCCCCAGGCATCCTCCCCTTCACGGTCTCCACGGAATTCGACACTAATACACACATGGCTATACAGGAACTTACAGTTGTAAGTCGTGTGTGTGTTTTGTAGTGTTGTGTGTGTGTCTGTGTGTGTAAGTTTTGGTGACTTTTAGAAGACTTTCTGTAAATTAGTTTATCATTTATATGAGAGGACATGCTGTAAAGAAAAAATGTAAAGTAATTGTGTTTGTGTGGAAAAAGTAGGTGCATGGGTGAAGATGAGTGGAGGCCCGCCGATGTAGGCTTGCAAATGTGCTGGCGTGCTAATTTATAATAATATGCCTTCACAAAAGTTCAAAAATGGGTCCCTAAAGTTCGTGTGGCGGGCGTATTGTTTCAGAGAGAAGTCTCAGACATCCTGAGTGTATTCTGTTCATTCCAATACACACACACACACACACACACACACACACACACACACACACACAACAGATATAAAAGATCCTCCAAAGATCCACACTGCCCCAGGGGGTCCAAAGACTCTGTGGGGGTCTGCAGGAACCACCTCCCACCAAACCCCATGTCGTCCCAGAGTTTCTGTCTCTTCATCACTTTTTCACTCCTCCCATTGCCTTATAGGAGGAGGATGTATAATAACCCCCCCCCTGCAACTCACACCCAATTTCCTCTCTCCCTAGGTGTTACTCTTTGCTGTAGTGTTCATTAAAACACATTCACTAGCAGTAGGAACTCTGCAGGGAGGTTATGCTCTAATATCCAGCACAGTTACACACAGATCGCAGATCTCAGGACGATCTGGGGTGCATGGAGCGAGGCCGGACTCCCTTTAGTGGAAGAAGCCTTAAGATTCAGCGACATGGCTGCTCCAGTAAAAACAGTGTCAGCCATTCTGCATCATTCATGCTGCATCATGCCGCATGAATATTACAATGCTGGCGTGCAGAGTCTTAAATTACCACCCGCCAAGTGCCAAATGCCAGAAAAATATGTCTTGTATGGACGAATTAATAAGGGTCACCCATCACAGTGGTCAGTGACTTGTGTGTGCACATGTATTTAGGTGTGATAACATTCAGCAGATGTTATTTATAGGACAATAACATTTCCTTAGTATCATGTGGAGATGAGCAGGTGATATTGCTGACAATGGGTCAATATGTCTGCATACTACGCACAGAAAAACTTGACAGAAAAACTGTGTTTTTCTAAAGTTGATTTTATATTAAATGCAATACTTTATTATGATTTTTTTGGACAGAGAACCAAACAGAAAAATAAAATAAAATATTGGCCAATAAGATTCAATATGTAATATTTCTTATTGATTTTTTGAAATTTTATTCATCCACCACATGATTACACACTCTTTCTGATGATTAAATGTGCTTAAATTGTAAAACACAGAAGCGGAAAACATGGAATTTGGCTGAAGAAATTACAGAATTTGGCAGCAAATTAAAATGGCTTTCATAGGGCTCTGTCCATGGTCTTAGCGCCCAATATATGAATTTAGCATAATTGTAGAAAGCGTCATCAGGAACTTTAGCAGTAAAAATGAGGAATGGACAAAGTGACCAGCCAAAACAGGCAAAAATTAGTGCGCTGCGCTTACGACGACAATATATAACGTAATGTACCACACCCGCTCAGCGACACTAGTTGTTTCGGAGGCTCAACCACCCCGCCTGAAAAAAATCCAAGGGGAAACATTGTCCAGTATCCATAGCAGTCGTTACAATAGGCTGGAATTGCCCGCAATTTGTCATAGTCTGGGGAAGTACAATGAGTATTATTTAAAAGGTAGTTCAAATAAAGTGTACATTAAGCCACACTCAAGAGAGGCACATCAAGATACACCACTTAGCTGAGTCGATTTGCTTACTAATATAATCAATAAAGGGACCCCAAATCTTAACAAATTTACTGTACGATTCAGATGCAGAATACCTGATCCCCTCCAAATAAAGACAGGAAACCATATAATTGAGACACTTTAAACGGTTAGAATGGGCAAGTTATTTACAAATTGTGTCTTATCCTCATAAACTGAGTATCACAGTAAACAGCCAGGGTGACAAAATCCTATGAAAGCTGCACATTAATTACCCCTGCAGTTTTAAAAGGCCAGCAAAAACAGTAAAATGTACACAGCTGGCGCATGTAACCCTCACCTGAACTGTTCCAATATATAGCACTCTCTCTCTCTCACACACACACACAGTCTCTTCTGTTCTCATAAGAACAGTCCTCTGAGGTCTGGACTGGAGAACAGGATGTGCCCAGCTCCATTATTTAGTTATTTGATCCTGTGCATACAGTACATACTTCAGAGTGGGCCTGACTGTGCCGCTTTTGACACGACCCCAACCAACCAATCAGAAAGATGCTCTCAGTTCTGAGCGCCAGCACGCAATAGCCATTTACTGTATCCTGTGTAAATAATTTACCCGTACGCTTAGTCACACACAATTTCTCTCTCTCTTTCACTCTCTCGGCCTCTCCATCCATCCCTCTATCTAGAGCTAAATCGCAAACTAAGACACACTTTTTAGCTCAGAGCAAACTGCTAATATAATGAATCATCCCACACACACACCAGGGAGGTCACACATCCCTGTACACTGCACACTGTCGTAGAGAGAGAGAGAAAAACGCACACGCACACACTGCAAACACACAGGGTGTGGATTGCAAAGACAATCAAGGTCATTCCTTCCCTTTGAATAATTTAGGGTGTCTTTTTGCTGGCTATTTCACTCATCTCTTTTTGAAGGCCAAATCCATCCAGTGACCTCTCAACAGTGAACATATTTAGCAAGTGTGTGTCCAGTTTCCATGTTAGCGTGTGTGTTACAACGAAGAGGAGAGCCCTGGATGCTCCAGGCGAAAGTGTTTTTTCCCTTACATGGCTTTTAGGATATTCTTGAAAAACAAGAGATGGAGGAAGAGGGAAAGACAGGAGGAGACGATCAAGGCAGGAAATTAATGTAAAAAATTTGCGACCCTTTGCTGTCAACAACTTTCATTAGATAATGACAGCTAATGAGCTTGGGCGGAATGATCTGTTTAAAAAATGTCATCGGTTCTGGTATTAATCAAAGGAGAGTGAGAGGGGTTGACTGAAATGTGTGAAAGAACTATTGTGGTTATGAAAAGAGGCGCAGTGTAATTCCTGCTCACCACATGATAGCAGGGGAGGTCAGTTATAGATTACCTGTTTAGTCAAGAAGGAGGAGCACACATGTGAGGGAAAGGATGGATTGCAGAGAGGGGGTGAAAGAAAGGTGAGGTGGGGTGGAGAGGCGAGGGAACGTTTGAAGAGACTCACGGTGCGCCCCTGCTACGCGAGGCTGCACTCGAGGAAAATCGATCATCTCCCTTCAGAGATAGAAATTTATGAAGCTGGAACATAAACGCCGTCATGTCCAATTAGCTGCTCTGTATTTACGAGGCAGGGGAGGAAGTGGGAGGGGACGCAGTGATAAAGACTTCAGCCGAAGCCAATAAGGCGTGCTGCTGATCAATGATCCCTGCTTCAGACTACTCCCACTACTCGCTTGGTCGCTTCTCGCTTTTGCTGGGGATATAGTGTGTTGGAGAGCTCAGCTTTTCCTACAGGCTGCCCTCTACCAATCAGGTTTTGAATTTACAGACACACTTAAATTTCATCTCCAGACAAGTATTAAAATTCTCTGCTTTAAATAATAGTTTATGTCTTATATGGTTCCTCCACAAAAAAACATTACTGCCTGGTCAAAATCACATCTACCACTACTACTATTACTACTACTAAAATCCACTATCCATGTTTAGTGCTTCAAAAGTTTAAATACTGGGTACCAGATATCCTACTTTACCGAAAAGTATTGAAAGTTTCAAGTCCCCCATATACTTCATTCTCCATTGTGAAGGTCAAACATCCAAAAGAGTAAAAAAAAAGAAAAAAAGAAAACTTTTAGTTGAATCAAGTCCTCTTTCTAAACAAAATTTGATATTTTGCACTTACCAAAGGTGGGGCTAACTGTAGGGTTATTGTATTTGATTGCATTATATTGTACTTTCCTGTCCATTTTCCTGCTATTTGATTAATCCCCTGCATATGCACATGGACCTCCATGTTACCAGTCAGCCGTGGTTTGTGTCTTTCTCTCTCTGACACTCATTGCCCATTAGGCTTTCCCCCTACTATTACTCCAGCAAGTTGTGTAGCCAGTTGTGTATTTAGTGGTATCAGGGGACCGAGTTGTTGCGAGTAGCGAGTGGGCCTTCTCAGTGACGGCTGATCGAACACGGAGTAGAGGAGGAGGGGGGATCTCCTGCTGGGTCAGAGCCGCATCGATGCGGTCTGTCATCACAGGTTAGGGCCACGTCAATGCGGCCCCTCCTCCTGCTCCTCCTCTCACCACTGTAGCCGGAGAGGCAGGCAGACTGTCAGGGTTCTGCCCTACTCCCATCTGTACTGACTGCTCAGCCCCCCCGCATCATCTATACCCACCTATTTTCTCCTTCACTCATTCTTCTCAAATACATGTCCACAACCCAATTTACACAATCCACTCCTCTGTGAGCACTGGTGCAACTGGCAGTAGCAAAAGTGCTAAAGGGGTGAGGCTTCATAGACAGACAGAAGTGAAGAGAGAGTGAAGAAAAAGAGAGGGAGGATAAAATGGGAAACCACACAGGAAGAGCAAAAGGCAAGACTGGAGGACTAGAATGGTTACAGTGGATGGGATTTGGGAGCAAAATTTAAAAAAAATACAGTGGGAGGAGAGTGCAAAACAGAAAATAAAAGAGAGGCAGTGATGTCCCCGGAGAGGAATAGAGGAATAGGCGTCAACTATAGTAAAGAGACAAATAAAGCCCCATTAACTGCTGCTTCCAGCTGCTTTCTCAGGCTCTGCCACCACATGACTCCCCCTTGATGTTTGTTTATCTTTCTTATTATTTATTCCCCTAATTGCTGCGTCTCTGCTGTCTGAAACAGGCACTCCTCGTATCATTAGATGCACAGGGCTGACATGACTTCACAGGGACAGACTGCGAGGAGAGTGGACAGAGCAATACACAGATAGGCTGACAATTATTACATCTATTAGGTAATTACTACAGATCACTGGTTGGATGCAGAACATCGTGTGAGCATGCAGAAATGTAGACGTATGATGTTACGTGATCTTATGTCTAAAAAAATATGTTCATATGCTACCAAATGGTTTTGCCTTATATGTTTTGGAGGAAACATAATCGCTTAGTTATGTTCACTGGCAACTATTTTTTGAGTCCACAAGTGCGGCATCTTGTACCACACAGATGTCTCAGGGTGGCCATGGTTAAATAGTGGTTAGTGAAGGAGTCTGCTTTTCCCACACGGGATTCAAATTGTCTACCCACACACAAGGAATTCACAGGAAACAATGAATGCACACACTGGAATTGATATGGAAGACAAAAGCTAGTTTAAGTCTGCATTTTACGCAATGAGGAAGACAACAGTCAGCGTGGGACGACATTATTGAGGGCCTTTAGCAGTCTCATGTATTAAAACAGCGTGACGGCAATGAATCCTCTCAGTTAATGTGTTGTTTTTTGGCTACACTGTAAATGGAGCCACTCAAGGCATGTCTGCGGTGCCCTGTGGTTGAAGGAGGTGTAATTTCAAACTAAGATCTGGACCCTGTATTATGTAAACGTTATGGCCATTACCACCAGTAATCAGTAAATCAACCATGACCTTAAAGCCTCAGGATTATAACTTAAGGTTAACAGAAATGGTAGGTGCACAGGTAGGAAAGTGGAAACAAACTGCAGCCTCCTATGTTAAAGTCTGATGTTTTGTTGACCCATTCATCCACCCCAACCTCCTTCCTCTGCGGATTTGAGCCTCTATAATAACATCATCTGACTTCCTCTCACTGAACAAGAGTCATAATTGGCTTGAGAGCATTGTCACTTGAATGTCGTAAACACAAGTTGTTCTTGCCCATTTGCTGAAATGAATGATACTCTCATTTTCCTTAGGAGGCCAGTCTCCAACAGACTGATAAACAGAAGTATTGACCCATAATTACACCAGCTAATTAAAACACCACCTTGTGTGTGTGGTTTCTAATGCAGACCGGAATACATTTGAATCACTTATTTCCTTCTGTTCCTAGAGTCTTTCTCACCCAGATATCTGTAGCCATTCTTTGCCTTTTCCTCCACTCGCCTTAACTCATTCCACCTCTCTCTTTATTTCTCTCTCTCTCCGTCTAAATAGACAGGGCTGTGATGGATCCAGCTGTCCCATCTTAACTTTCTAACTTTCCCTCAGCTCAGTGCTGCTACTACCACTTTGATGACTTTGCAGTGAAGGCAGACATCTTGCACATTAACATATGATTGTGCCCATGTATTATTTGTGTGTGGAGGGACTGAAGAAAGGGATCAGGAGAAATCCCAGTGCAAGCTGTCATCCGAAAGAGAGAGAGCTAAAGAGACACGGCGCTTGAAAAGGCGGAATGTCACATCATTCATGTGGAAGGAGTGCAAGGCTAGAAGTATTCATGGTCTTCCTGGGCTGTACTATGTGGCAGCAGTCAGAAAAGCAGGTCAAGGGGATGGAGTATCCACAAAGTTTCTACCTGAAAGATTGTAAGACTAAAAATGGAGCTTTAATGATTAAATTAGCAGAGGATTTAGTAAACATTAGGTGCAATTTCATCAGGGTAAATCCATGGATCCGGACACATCTACTCAATTAGGCTTTAACCTCAGGGTATGTCAACTGTCCAGATAATTGACAAGCAGGAGCCCATTTCCTCCAGTACGCTGCGGCCATTAGGCCTGCAAGACACAAACTGCACAGCAGCATAACCAGAAAATCACTCTGTATCTTCAGTATTGATTTTTAAACTACAACTTCTAGATCCTGCACTCAGTGGTGCTTCAACTTTTAAGATGAGACGAATGAGATTTATCACCAAAGATGCAGGAGATGAGAAGCAGGGATATGTTCAGCGCTGTCAGTCACTCAATGCAGGCATTAGTCACCGTGCCTCTGCTTCTCTGATCTGTTGTCTGTCATCGCCGCTCTCAGACAAATGCATCACGATCACACAAAGCGGAAATGCACACGCACCCACACACACACCTGTCTCATTTCACACACTCACTCACTCTCTATTTTCTCCATGAAAAAGAGATGTTCAATTTCCCTCTTCCCGCTAAGTGGACAGCTCATGTCCTTCAGAAAGCATGCACGAAACAAGGCCTTGTCGGTGGATGGATTCTCCATGGCATGTCCTGTCAGCCCATCCAGGTGATCAGAGAGAGACGTGGGTAATTTATAGGACTAGAATGCAACAATGTGATATGACACACAACTCACCAAGATCAACTGTCTCCAATGTTTTCCTGTGTGTTTCTAAGTTTCAGTCGTTATTCTGTATGTAAAGTAATGCTGTGAAACTAGGGCTGAGGTTGACAGCAACCGAAAAAGAAAATAAAGGTGTGAGGAAGGAAGGTTGAAGCAGTCATCTTGACAGAATACAGGGGCCGTTCTTTGAATATTTGATGCAGACGGATAGCTGTTCACTCCAGCGGAACAAACTGGATTGGAGTCCAGTCGCTCATCTGGAAAAGGCTGTAATTTGAAGACGTGGCTGCAGACTGTCCTTAAGATCCTCATTTCCGTTCAACCTCAGGATCTGCCCACCTGGCCTCCGTCCTCTGCTGAGGTCGCACTGTGCACACGTGTGTTCACACATGTGCACGCATGCTCATACACAATCACACACACTAAGACACTTAAATTTCAAAGGCAGTAAATGTAAAAAACTAGTTGCTCCCAAATGGTGGTCTTGGATAGAGAGTGGGTAAACAAGATTTCCAACAATCCCGTGGACCTGTAATATTTTGCATTTAACTTTAGGAGTGCGTTCACTTTACATTCTGCTGTATGTCTTTCTGTGCTCCAGGATTATTTAGTAAGAGGAAAAGCAACAAGAGATATTTACATGTCATTTATTTTCTTTAAGACAATGAAATTCCTCTTTTATATATATATATAAATATATATATATATATACTCATTTAATAACATTCAGTTAGGACTGAAACTAATTATTATTTTCATTATTAATTAAGTGTTTCTTATGTAAATCATCAGAAAACCAGAGTTCAAGATGACATCTTCAATTTTTTTGTTTTATCTGACCAATAGTGCAAAACCCAAAGATATTCAGTTCACTTTCAAGTATGATGACGAAAAAGCAAATCCTCACATTTGAGAAGCTGGGTCCTGAGAATTTTTGGCATTGATGACTTAATTAATTTCAGTTCTACATCCAGTAAATCGGGACCTTTGACTGTCGGCAGGATTTTTTCAACAGTGTGATTCATTGTTGATACTTAACTTCAAAGTGAGGTGTAGATCGTAAAGCTGCTGGTGAAATCAAATGCCACAAAATCAGACGGACTGGCAGCTGTACAAACTGTACTAGCAAACATAAAAAGATAAATGGGTGCTGTATCTTTGCCAGTGACTTCTGAGAGGAAACTGAATTTGAGACCAAAAAATACACTTAAAATAGTAACTGTCATATTTATCTTAATATAAATGTATTTCACCCAATTCATCTTGAGGGCATTGTATGTCATATTTTTAAGTGTGTTTCAACTTTCCTTTCTGCTTCCTGTAACATTTTATAGATGCATGCGTAGGTGTATCTGCGTACAATGCACATTTTGTAAAACCTTTATCCTGCGATCTTAATCTTGTTTCACATCTATTACTGTAATGCAATTCACCCACAGTAGATTTGTGTTCTCAGCTTCAGACCTTCAATAGTCAGTACTTGTACGTATTTCTTTAACTTTACAATATCTAGCATCATTAAAACATCCCTTACAGAAGTGACTTTCACTTTCTGCCTTATGTCATGTCATCACACTTATATCATCGCAATATTCTCCTTTCTTTTAAAAGGTGTAAGTGTAACCTCCATGCCTCCCAGTGCCTGCTGCAGGATGGGAACCTCCAGTGCCAGTGTGAACACAACACCACTGGCCAGGACTGCCAGCGCTGCAGGAAGGGCTTCAAAGCCAAGTCCTGGAAGGCTGGTTCCTACCTGCCAACACCCAATGGAACCCCCAATACCTGTACGTACCCAAAACATGTTTATCTCTTCCCACTGTGTTGATCCAACTCATCAATCTGACAGACAGTTAGATACAATACTGCTGACTTCTTTCGCAAGCCTTAGGTATGGGTGCCTGACTTTACTGTCTGCATGAAAATTACTATTAACTGATCTAAATTACAACATTTTAATATTGTATATATGTGTATATATATATGCAATACAAAGCTGCAAGGGGATGTGTCCCAAGAGGGGCATGAGTCCCTAAGACACTGCTGCATATTTGAGGATTTATTCTACATTTAAAAGAAAAGTCCTTTCTCTGCTTTCTTGCCGAGACTTCAATGAGAAGACTTATTTCACTATCATCTTTGTGTGGTAAATAAGAAGCTAGAGCAGTTAGCTTAGCTTAAAGAGGTGGTATTATACTCATTTTCAGGTTCAAAATCTTATTTAGGGGTTGTACCAGAACAGGTTTACATGGTTTAATTTTTCAGAAAATACCATATTTTCGTCATACTGCACATTACTGCAGCTCCTCTTTTCAGCCTGCGTTGAACGCTTCGTTTTAGCTATGGATTGCTACATCTTGTCTCTAAATGATCTTTGTTGGGAGTTGCACATGCACAGTTCCTGGTTAAGGACTACTAGCCAATCAGAAGCAGAGAAGGGGGGTCAGTGAAAAGCCGGTAAACACGGCTTTGGTTCAGCTGTACGTCACTTGCCGACCAGCTTAGCAACATAGACTGTAGCAATAGTTTCAGAGTGGTGACTTATTAATTTGTAACAAATTTATCTTTCATCCATAAAGTTTTTACTGAGCTCTGTCTCTACATCACAGTAACAACTTTAAGTCCACTGACTGCCTGGAGGGTAGATAGTGTTTGGAAGAGAGAGGAGAGGGGTGTGCTGCAGCTCAGTGTTTTTCCGCTGATGTTTTTGAGGGCGTGTCAAACGGCTGGACTACAAACGAGCTGTTTTCGGGCAGTTTAGAGCAGAGTTTTCAGTGGGAGATGGGAACTCCCTTTGGGCTGGACTTTGGGCTTTTTCACTTTGCAAACCTATTACATGCACAAAAAAGGTATATAACTCAATAAAGAAGAGGGAAAAAGCCAAAAAGCATAGTACCACCTCTTTAACATGAAGATAGCAAACAGTTAAAAGGTAACAAAGTTCACCTACCAGCCACTTTAAAGCTGTCATGAAATAGTCCCAGACAAACCAAGAGCAAAATGGTGAGTCATTTTTATAATCTTTTATTTATTTTATTTTTTGTACACAATTTGTGTTTGTGTTTGGGTTAAACAAACTAGATTAAACATATTAATTAGTGAGCTTTAGAGGTACTGGTAGGCAGATTTTCTTATTGTTGGAAGGGGCAGGCTAACTGTTTTCCCCTGTTTCCAGTCTTTATACTGAGCTAACCTAGATTCATATTAAGTATATACGTATGAAAGTGGTATCAGTCTTCTCATCTAACTCATCGATAAGAAAGCAAATCAGCACACACCGCGGAAAATTAACATTCATTTGAAGTCGTGTTTCTGGCCACTTAGCTGTTTTTGTCTCCACATACTCCTGAGGGAAAAATCTGTCTCTTTACCTGCTAAATGTACCACTGTGATCACCAGTTAGTTGCTAACTTTGCCTGTTATTGTTTGGTGCTGAGCAAGTGGTAAACAGTGGGTCTATCACATGTTTTTCACTGAGAAAACGATGCTGATGAGTGTAGTGACAGTAAAGTTACGGCCTGTAAAACCAAAACAATGAGATGAAAGATACTAAAACGCGTCGTAGAATTAATGTATACTGCAGAGTCGGGTGATAATTCTCTGTGGGTTCGTCACTATGACTTATGCTGTCACATTAAATGTAGTCACTTGATGCATTGTTATTGTAAAAAATGATTATTGCAGCTTTAAGCCTTAAGTTTGCTGGTAGCCCTCTTTTCTGCTTGTCCCTTTAGCTGTTATTTCTGGTAGTTTAGCCTTGTTGATGTTATACTAGCTTTGTGTCCTGTTAGCTGATAGTGGATCAGTACCTCCAGTACAGTACACAGTAAACTAGTGTGTCCATTGCCCTGTTAGCTGATGTCTGCAACTAGAGAGCTAAGAATGGGAATAAATCCTGCTTTCACCTCTCTGAATATGCGCACAGTTTTAAAAAAAAAATTGATTCTCCAGCCTTCTTGATTGATGAATGTATGGGTTTTCTCATCACTCTGAGGTCCTGAAGGGAAAGCAGCATCAAGGGAGCGGGTTAAAAAGAAAGGAGAAATTGAGAGAAGACGATGGAAGGACTGAGCTCTCTGAGTTGTCGTCACCTCAGTGCAGAGAGCAGATCAGAGCTGTGTAACAATGTGGGAGTGCGTGGGGGGAAATCCTCTCGGAGAGTGTAGCCAGCTACAGTAGCTAGCAATGATAAAATAATAATCTAGGGCAGCCCCTCCCTAGTTTTTTACTTTCAAACAAACATAGACACACTCACATGCACAGAAAAACAGAGACACACAGGCACTCATACACCTGTACCTGCACACACATTGCAGAGAATGGCTCTATTGTCAGCCCTTTTTGTTTATCCTGCTGTATTTTCCAACCCAGTTCTAATGGTACTGACACACACCTCCCGAGCCCATTACCACCCTTTTAAAGTCCTGAATCCCATTAGTAGAATTTAAAAATTAAAATGTTTGCAACTTGCTCGGTTGAAATGCTACACAAAAAGGACATGGCTCACGAAACAGTTTGGTCTCTGCAGATTGCATTATGCATGCCAAGCTAAGCTAACTATAAATACAATCTTGGAAAATATGCAAGAAAGGCAAAAAGTTTCGATTCAAGTGTAGCGAAGCGGTAGCGCTCTCTTGAAACATACATATATGATGAGGATCTCCGAATCTGAAGGTTTGGGGAAGAGTAACAGGTTAAACTAGGAAGGATGGGGGAGATGGTGCAAACCCAGTTATTACTCCAGGACTCTGAGAGGTGGTCTACGACAAGCCCTTATTTAGCAGAACAGCTCTTAAGATCTCTCTGCCACCTGAGTCTGATGAATGAGGCAGAGTCAAGTCTTTAGGCAAATTGAATGCATAAATAAACAAGTTCTCATCTCCTCTTCCTGATTCTCTTTCAGGTACAATTGCTGGTTCATCCTCCGGTTCTAGTAAGTAATAATGCAAAGCAAAGCAGAAGAGGTTGCATTCCACCCTCTCTTCCTGTATTGTCTCTTCCTTTTGTTGCACTGTTATTTAAATTTAAGTTTCAACCCCATACCTCGGCTTCTGTACGTCTCCTAAACTCTCCCTCTCTCCTGTCTGTGATGTTCAGCTGGCTTTCTAGTCAGTCATTTCTCTTTTCCTGCATCTCCTCTCTCTGTGCTGCAGCTTGGGCCCTGTGTGCTTCATTATTAATAGGCCTTTCTGTCGCCATGTCCTTTCATCACAGCACATCACACTAACCTGCACAGGAGGAATTCTTCCACAGTTCTGCTTTTCTTATTTAGACTAAAGACAGCACTGTTGATGGATTGAGGAAACTGGCAATGAGAGAGGGTTGGGTGAGAATGGGTGGTGGATGGAGCAGCAAAGGGAGCTGAGACAGAGAGAGAAAAGAGAATGAGAGAGAGGAATGGGAGAGAAGGATGTTGGCATATGTTAGTGTGTTGTAATGCAGTGTGATTCTGGGTGAGGAGCTCAGGGAGGCAGGAATAAAAGGGAATTTGATTAGGGATTCTCTCTGCGGAGAGGCTCTCAGCCTCCAAGCTGTTAGACAGAAACGATCGGCAAAGTGGCAACATCAACCCTGACAGCACTGGGCTTTTCTCCACATGGCCGGACAGTAAAAGGCTGATGCATGGATAGACATTTGGACTGCACTGCAGAGGTCTGCTTTAAAAGGTCCCCTCTCAATTAGATACAATTGTGTGGTTATTTGAAAAAAGAATGGGTATGATGTACCAAAGAAAGGACTGATGCTTGCTAATGGGCTGATAATTAGTTTAGTGGTTCAGTTTCAGGTTTTCTACCTGTGTTGCTCAATAGCCACGACATCAACTTAATAAGTAAGACATTTAATGCTCTTGAAGGTGAGGATAATACAAAGGGCGAGGCTGAAGTTGAAGCTGAGGGTGAAACTGAAGGGGAAGCTCAAGATGCAAGAGACAGTAAAACTGAAGGTGAAACACAGGGGGAACCTGAAGGTGAGAGAGGACCCAAGGGCGAAGCAGAGAGCGCGACAACCATCTCAGAAGCTGAGCAGTCCCCGGCTGTTACCCATGAGTCCTTTGGAGCCCCTGTGGAAGGTGCGGGAAAGTACATTAACCATAGCCAGAAGCAGTGACTAACAAAGTATATTTACTCAATACTGTGCTGATATTTCTAATCTGCTCCACTAGTTATTTGACAGTTGTTGTTACTTAGATAAACATTCTACACACTACAGAAATATCCATCTTACCGTCTATTTACCGTCTTGTCTATTACTGAGTCATGAAAGTCAAATTGTCTTAAAACAAGTGAAAACATCTGCCAGTGCAGTGACATCATTTTAATATAAATCAACTTGTTTCATAAATTTTCTAGAATAAGGTGTATACTTTCGCTTATTCTGTCTTCTTTCAAGACACTTATTTCTAGAAAAATAAATAGAAATAGTTTGACATTTTGGAAAATACATTTGTTTGCTTTCCTGCTCTTGTGTTAGTCCATCAAATATGAAGCTACATCTGGCAGCTGTTTAGTTTAGCTTGGAAACAGGAGAAAACAGCTAGCCTAGCTCTGTCCAATGGTAACAAAATCTGTCTACCTGCAACTCTGCTCACCAACTAGCATTTTATATCATGTTTGTTTAATCCGTACTAAAAACAAAGTGTAAAAATTAAAATTCTCTGTTTTACGGATGGGTCATGTGGCACAGTAACTTCCTGGTTTCTATGCTTAGAGCCAACAAGTAGTCACATAACCCCCCTGCAAAGCGGCAAAATTATCAGTTTTTACACTTCGGTTTTTGTACAGATTAAACAAGCAAGATGTAACCTTTTGATTACTGACCTCTAGAGGTGCTTACCAATATACAAAGCCAGGATTACTGTTTCCAGTCTTTGTACTCAGTTAAGCTGACCAGCTGCTGGCTTTAGCTTCATGTTTGACAGACAGATATGAAAGTGGTACCATCTTCAACTCTGACAGAAAGCAAATAAGCATATTTTCTAAAATGTCAAACCATTCATTTAAACAAGATAACTTCTATAGTGAACAGGCTGAAATAATCTAATTAGACAGGCAGATATTTTCACTTATTAGCTTCAGAAAAAAATAAGAGTCAATAACTATTTATTAAAGAAGATTAGGAAATAAAATTATCAAATTAGCTCCACCAGCCAACATTAAAATGCTGCTTAAAAGGTGAAAGCATACCTATTAAGTGCGTGTTAGTGACATTGCTTGTTTATTTTTAAGTAAAAGTTTGAAAGCAGGGCTTTTACTTGGGTATTTGTGCAGTGCAGTATTCTAACTTTTACTTGAGTAAAGTTCTGAATACTTTGCCTACCAAATGATACAGCAGCAGCATACTGGAGATTTACTACACCCTTGCAACAAAAAAAATGTGTGCCTGTGGATATGCTCAAAGAAGCTGACAAGCAGTGTGTTTGTGTCTATCATACATAATTCATCCTGCAACTTACAGGAGGTCTTAACATGTACATTGGCCATATCTGACGTCAATGTCAGATGTTGGTTGTCCCGCCTTGAGCGCGAGGGCATTAAACTATATGGACATTCAGATTTTATTTGCTCTGACTGACTGATTTTAAAAAACCCAGGATGGATGTTAACAGATTATGTCAGCCACTTGAATGTACAGTAAAGTGGACCTCAAACCCCTGCTCACCCTCATGCTAAATTTAAACCTGCCATCTTGGGAGGGAGCGGACCTCTCAAGTTCCACCAGAAAAGCACTTAGGATGTGGGAGGAGCTGGGATTTCGGCACCACTGATATCGTCAGACATTTTTTTTTGTCTGTTGGAAATCCATTAAGAGCGTTTGTTGAACAGCACAGCACTTTTGTTGTTTGGCTGACATCAGTAGGGAACTCAAAGAATTCACTGATTAGCTGTGATTTAGGAGGGGCTGACAGAAGCTTTAACGCTGTATAAACAGTGTTACAGTCCCTTGTAGGCTTTTTAAAGCCCGCTGTGAAGGACGCAAACGTTACACGTTTTGTTAATGTTTACGGTCATAATCTGACCATTTAAATTATATTGCAA
This sequence comes from Lepomis gibbosus, assembly GCA_029875015.1. Classification (NCBI taxonomy): domain Eukaryota; kingdom Metazoa; phylum Chordata; class Actinopteri; order Centrarchiformes; family Centrarchidae; genus Lepomis; species Lepomis gibbosus. Next base: position 20,155 of record JAPMOB010209819.1, read on the forward strand.
GTGATGTTTAAAATAGCGATGCACCGAAATGAAAATTCTTGGCCAAAGCCGAAGCTGAAAATGATGAAAAACTTTCCTAAATACCAAACAAGGAGGGTCCGGTAAAGTAAATTACATGTGTCCATTTACTTTTAATGGACACATGTTTTATGTTTTATACTTTCTGTGAATATCATCCAATTAATCTTATTTCCATAGTGTATAGAAACCTTATTTTGAAAAACGGACTTTGTCACACGTGTATCCTCGCGCTAAATTCATCAAGTCCGACCCAATTTGAAAAATAATGTTGTATGTGGATCTCGTATCGCGTAACATAAAGACTTCATTGCCTCTCTTCAGGTAGGACTCTCATACGTTTCGGTGCATCCCTAATAAAAATGTCATCTATGGTTAAAAATGCCCATCATCACTTTTTGTTTTGTCTGACCAATTGTCTAAAACAAAAAGATATTCATTTTACTAAGATAAAAACTAAGAAAACCAGAAAAAAAAATATTTTTTAATATTTTTGCTTAAAAATGTACTTTATTTAATTATTAAAATTGTTAACAGTTCATTTTCTATTAATTAGCTGATAGATTGATCAAATAATCATTGCAGCATTAATCCATAATGTAAAATTTTAAGTGTTATTCAGAAATAAGCACATACAAGGTAGTATCTACTTCTAAAGTGTGAATGCACAAAGCATATATACAATATATCAAATTTAAAAAACAGTACAGACATAACTGCCAAGTTGCACTTCTGGGACACCAGAAAGGAAGATCATACCATAGAGTCTTCCTGCCTTTTTTATCTCAGGTTTAGAGAAGTGTATTTGGCTTGAACCTCATGATAAAGTCCTTGTTACAAGTGTTTGTGTGTGCCCACACATGTGTATGGCATGGCTGACATGTGGTGCAATTCAGTGAAACCCATAAATCATCTCAATCCACTCCTTTTCCTGCCAGGGATCTTAGGTCTTAAAGCTCTACTCTCACTGAGTACTGTACATGCACACACTGACACATACACACACACAGGTTTATCATATAGTGTGGCTGAAGGGCCTGTGACATTAATGACTAGATCAATTTACAATTTGTTATCCTGAATAATATAATTTGTAATCTCCAATCATTTTCTCTGACTCAACTGCATTCAAAGCTTGTATGTTATTTTTAAAATACTAGTAACAGTAATGTACTCAGAAAAATGTATCGTGAACTGTGTCAAAATTTGCTAATGCAGCCTGGGATTTTATTTTTGAGAAAATATTTTATCCACATAAACATTGGTTATATAAACATAATCACATTTTCAGTATTATTGTTTTTTCCAGAAATTTGAAAATGCAAATCCCAGATTAGGTTATGTATTGTGGGATTTTAAGTTCTGTTAAATTTTTGACTCTCTGTGCTCCTGAAGCAAATGTATCCATAGAAACATTATAGCAGACTTATAGATTGGACAGCATGTCATAGTAGTTGCACCCTTTGTCATGTCCCTGTCCCAGTTAAGTCACCGAGCATGCTCAGATGAGGATTAGCGATCTATTGGCAAGAGAGTCTGATCCACAGACTGCGCAGCTCATTGGTCAGCTGGACAGATGGGTGTTTGGCAAAGGGTGAGGGGAGGTCAGAGAAACCAAATCCTAAAACCCAGTCATACATTTAACAACCACCATGATCTCACATGACCCTACTTCATCTTTTCCTTCAAAATCTGATCCCAGGGCTGTAGAAGAGCCTGAATACAGATACAGTACGAGTATGCACACTCACACTCTGTACTACACTAGATCATCCAGTCGCCCAACCACAATCCTATCTGCATCATCCTCATCTCATCGAATGATTGAATTTATAAAGATTGAATTTGGCATTAGACTGAGAGAGACTGGATCATGCCTGGAAAATCATGCGACATATTAATAACATCCATGCTGTCACTCCCGCTGCGGCCATTAGGTGTTCTGGTGAACGTTAACTGGTCCTGAATCACAATGGCTTCATTAACGTGCAACTAAATCAATGTCTAGCACTCTGGTAATAAATGATGACAATGCTAAGACTGACAGGTGGCATTAAACATTATTGTTGTAATTTCTCAGGCGATTTTAATGCAAGTGACAAATTATCTCATTTCATGCAAATACACTTGTGTGGAAGACGCCAAAAAATGTTCCAGAGCAGGGAATGCATACGAACTGACACTGTATGATCACTGTAGAGAGTGTGTGTGTTTGTGTGTGTCAGAGTGTGTGTTATGGGACAGTTAGCGAGTCCATCTGTACAGACAGACAGGCAGGCACATGTCACAGGATTATGTAATGAATCAGCTTAGATTGTTGTTGATGCATTGCATGAGAGAGTGATGGCGCTGTTGCCTGGCTCAAAATGATACTAAGCCCATGCCCTCTTCTCTTGTTTTACCTTTGACTTTCACATACAGAGTCCCTTGCCTCCAGCAGCTCTGTTTTGGGGGTTGGAAACCCACATTTCAGCTCTCTAAACCCTCATCATTTTGATCTAAGTGAAGGTAGGCACTTGCAAACTAGGTAGAATGAGATTTGTTGCGTAATGTAATTTAGTCATGTTTGCAGTGTGATTATACTAGAATAGAGTTTTTTTTTGCTTTTATTGATGATATAGAGCTGGACCCTAAATCCAGTTAGCCTGATATTAAAGCCTACTAGATTCCTGTTTCCTGTGCCCGTTCACCACTTTCTCCATCTCTGCTTTCCAACCGCATAGCATAATAAAAAAGATATACTTTATTACGTAGGTGGACAACACATTGTCCTTCAGGCAACAGACAGATATGATCTCCATTTTTAGGTTGTCGTTTGGATGTGGAAGGAGTGTTATGACAACCTTTTGTGTAAAAAAAAAATGAAAAGAAAAGAGGCAGCCGATTAGCTGTACTTGGTGGTGTTCACATGTAACACATGTAGATCAGTGACCAAAAGAAATCAGAAAAGTCAGACACCTGTAGTAACTGACCGTAATATCTGTAATATATCAATTAATCAGTAAATGGAGTAATCTTAATCCCGGTCGAAAGGCTGATTGTCTAGCATCATAAAATCCGATCACGTTGTTTCAGACTCGATCAGAATCGGACGTTACCTTCCGATCAGGACTCGGATATAAATGTATATATATCTCATATTTTTATTTACTGTTGCACTAAATTCCAAAATGAAGAATTTATGTTATTTATTACTTGATTGTTCAAACTACCTCACAAAACTGCTCTGTTTGTTAACAGAGTTGCTGAATGTTAAAATAAGGTAAATTACATAAAAAATAAGGAACATCCTGGATCTGTTTTTTAAGTATTATAGAAGTATCGGATCGGGACTCGTTATCGGTAGATACTCAAAATCAAATGACTCGAAGGCTAAAAAAAACTGATCGGGACATCCCTAGTGATTTTCTCTCATTAACTAACTCTTGAATAAGAATGTGGCCACCAAACTATTTTAGATTCACATTGGTGGAAAGAGTGTGATGGTTAACCATTCTAAACAGGGGAACTTACACCAGAGGCAGTATATATTGAGATTATGTCACAGTAAGTATATTGTACCACTGTACATTAGTACTACATTTAGAGATCAGTAACTGGTTCATTGCATTAGTGTTCATTCCATCACTCAGATTTAGAGATGACAAATTGAGAGTGTGCAAACACATATGCACATATTCATACACAGCATTCTAAGTGTAAAACAGACTAATACACTTTGACAAACAGTGTGTGATTTCATTTTACAACCATATTAACAATAGTCACACCTTTAACAGTCACTGTGTTTTGCAGAGAAAAAAAAAACGACAACACAATTCTCCAGCACGGAAAGGGTTGTGGAACAGCTTTTGAGTTTAGCCTATCTCAGCAGTGTGAAATCACACTTTCATTGTGTGTTCTCACTTCTGTGTGTACGAACGTGTATGATTGTGTGTGTATATGTGCACATTTAAAAAAAAAAAAAAAAGGAAGTCTACGAAAGGAAAGCTTTCTTTGGATAAACAATCTGAGACAGCATCTCTTATGCTAATGTCTTTGCCTGCTCATTCCTCATTGCATTTACATTCTCCGTCCTCACACAACTGATGCAACAGACACCAGAGCTCCGCCAGCAGAGACCAGAGTTGCAGAGAGCTCAACCTCGCTAACACACAATGTGTTACCAACCAACCCTTTGTCTGAGCCTACACTTGTAGCCGTGGGAGAATCTGACACACTTCCTCCTGAGGTTCTCCCTCCTTCAGCATCCTCTCTGTCAAAGGTGCACCGAGTTTCCCTGACACCAGAGGAGTTCACACCTTCAGAAACAATCCCCCAGCATTTACGACTTTCTCACCAAGTCTCAAAGGAGTCCCCACATCATTCAGTTGATCATCATCATCATCACCACCACCATTCAATCACAGTAGAGTCCATCCTCCATCCCATGGCTCACTCTCACCATCATACAAGCCTGCTCAAAACTAAGGAAAAACACTCGCCAAGCCATACTGAAAGAGGAGGTAAGGCACACCCATAGCTCTAGATGACAGTAGATATAGCGAAGAGTAGAGGCTGCCAGAAAATATAATAATCTAATTTTAGAATCAGTAGATCATTTTCATTTACAGCCAGCGTGATGGTTTTTATGATGTGGAACCCTTCTAAAATGGACAATTTTCAGGAGGTGAAAGTCACTAACATGCTCGTTTACACAACCTATCGTTATCTTATGTTGTCGAGCATCATATCGCATGTCAGAGAGACGCTTATTCGATTTTGGTAGTGGCAGTGAAATCTAGTTAATGTGGGTGAGTGAGTGAGTGAGTGAGTGAGTGAGTGAGTGAGTGAGTGAGTGAGTGAGTGAGTGAGTGAGTGAGTGAGTGAGTGAGAGGCAGTTTTGAGGAGGGTGCGTGAGCCCTGGCAGTGGAAGGTTTGTGAAAGTCTACGTTCAGTTGACATTGTCTCTGCCTCACTCAGACACACTAAGCAGATTGTGGGAGCATCAGCCACAGTATCAGAGTGGTGTAATGATATGGAGAGGTAACCGGAGAGACAAAATCAAGCCTAAAACATACCCCAACATTAACCTGAATTTCTTCCATCAGATTATAAAATAATATGTCGTGGGGGCATTAATACATAAAGTGGCAAGATATAAATAAAACAATCACGTGGTCTTTGAGGTCCCTTCTTGCAGTCAGTGGGAAGCAAGCGGGAACCCCAAATGCTCTGGCTGCCAGTGTGTGATGTCAGACACTTCGTGATGAACTGATTGAGATTAATGTCAAGAACGGTTCGAATCACTCCTACCCCCAAGGCAGCATGGGTTACAGAGATTAAATGCATTTATGGTCTCTGCTGTGCTACATCAGCCTTTGAAACAACTGTGATTCAGAATCCTGCTTTCCCACTAGAGATTTTTTTTCTGACTAGTGTGTGTGTGTGTGTGTGTGTGTATGTGTGTGCATACATGTGTGCAGTCGTGACAGATGTGTGAGGGAGTAGGTCTAGTGGGGCCAGAGTCGGACATGAATAGAGGTAGGCAGGGGTTACTTTGATGAGATGCAATGATGGCATGATGCCAGTTGTGTGAAATGGTCCAGGGTGCTGTGAGAACAGCTGCCGGCGTCCTGTCTCACTGTAGCCCCAGGGAGGGCGAGGGATGAAGGGGAGCGAGTGGGCGGGAGATAGCCTGAAGGGGGACGCTCCGCAGGGGAGCAGGATGCTTGCAGGATGCCCCTCTCTGAAGAAGACGAACAGGAGACGTACATCGCCTGCACAAAAACACCTCAAGGGGAAACACAGATGGAAGCATGCAGCACGGTATTCTCGAGTGGTCTGGTGATCATTAGTCCCTCAATGACGTGCATAGTGTGGTTGTTGTTCATGTGATCGGTGATCTGTATTTTTAGTCTTAATCATCTCTGTGCGGAGGACTGTGGCGTTGGTGATTTATTGAATTGTGCCTCTGTTGCAGTAAATCGAAAGGTAAAAGGAGGAGGCTTGATCCATAAACTGAACTAGTTTTGCATCTCTCTTCTTTCATTTGTGTTCGCTGTAGCCCTAAAAACGTAAAGCAAAGGATCTTGGGAATGGCATAAAGCCCTCTGGGAAGGTAGAACATGCAGAGAAAAGGGGAAGGAAGGGGAAAACTTGAGCAAGAGACAATTAAAAATGCAGTAAAAGCAGGATGTGTGTGTTAAGTTGTTTCTAGTTCTTACGCTAACGATTCGAGATGTTTTGTGTGATTGTGGCACTAGAGAGAATAATAAATCTCAACATAAGAAAGTACATTCATGAGAAGGCGTTACTGTCATACAAAACAGTAAAGCCTCATATGCATATTCATATTTTGGGTAAATACGGTAACAAAGATAAGAGCAGTGACAGATCTTCTATTACAATAATGGGAGATAATAACGAACAAGCACATACGCAGAGTTCGAACAAGTGCCAGTCAGAATATTTGATGACATTCAGATAAAAGGAAGTGCACGTCATTTCTTTCACACCCAGAGTGCAAGAGTAGTGATGAAGGAGTTTCTCAAGCCTGTCTGACTCTCACAGCTTTTTCCCAAGCCCAGGGCTGACGCCCCTGATGGGGCAATCCGCTATCTGACAGAGAGAGAATGGCAGAGAAAGGGAAAACAAGGTCTCGGAGGAAGATGGGAAGGGAGAGAAAGGCAGATATCTGTAATCTTTACCCACAGCAGCATCAGCCTAATTATGAAGTTCTTTTTGCTCAGGTTGCTGAGGAAAGAGCGTGTCAAATGCCTCATATGATGCCTGTTCTCGTTGTGTTGATAACGTTTACGGTGTTTCAGTCTCCCACAAGTGTGAGGGACGCCTACATGAAATTCATGGCCACAAAACAACAACCTTACCTGAGCACAGGGACGAAAAGGAGAAGAAGGAAAAAGAAAGAATAACTGACAAGACAGGTCTTTTTTATACGTAGCTGTGGCAATATTCTGTAAATTTATATACTATAGTTTTCCTTTGGTTCAAGTAAATATGCAGTAAACTTTTATTAAGCTAAACTTGTCAGCCCACAAAACTAGGCTAGACTAGACTCTAAAAATGGAAAACAACCGAAATGTATCTAGATTTATCTCTTTACTGACATGATAGTCTGTCAGTCAGTATAAACAGCAAAATTATAGCTTTGGCACACTAGTGCCATATTTTTTTCTGAAACAATGACAACAACAATGAAGAGACTATAGGATACAGTACAATTTGATCGACAATTTATTTATTGTTCAAGGTGTGATGCTGCGAAAAGAACATATATAATTGATTCTATGAGATGTTTTTGCTTATGTCAGTGATGATTCTCGTGTGTCCGTTTCCCAAATGTCTGAAGGATATGAACATGAGACTCACGGCCACAAAACAACAACTTCATCTGAACACAGGGAGGAAAGGATGGATGAGGAAAAAGAAAGCAAAGGTGAAAGGAAAGGTACCTCTTGAATGTAGTGATGACATTCTTATAGAATTTGCGTCATTTTTAGGCTTGTTATGTGAGTGACGATCGTGGTGTTTCAGTCTCCCACAATTTTGAAGAACACGTAGATGGCACTCAAGGCCACAAAACAACAAGCTCATCTGAAAACGGGGAGAAAAGGGAGGAGGAGGAGCAGAAAAAAGAAAGCAAAGCTGAAAGGAAAGGTACATCCTTTATTAAGTACAGTAGTAGTTGAAGCTATCTGCATATTAGTGGTAGAAATATGTAGCAAATAGACAGAACTTAATCTATTTTTTGCTATGTTCACGATAATTGTGGTGTTTCAGTCTTCCACAATTTTGGGGCTAATGGCCACAAAACCTCATCTGAGCACGGAGAGGAAAGAGAGGATGAGCATAAAGAAAGAAACACTGAGGAGACAGGTACATCTATGTGTAGAGTTGAAGAGTATATAAATCTACAAGCCTTTATGTAAATTTATATACTGTAGTTTACTTGTTGTTTAGATGTGCAGTGGACCAAAAATGAACTCACAGCAAACTATAGTCCCTTAAAATAATTGGAAACAGCAGAAATGTATCAAAATTTCTTTCTTTATTTTAATGATAATTGCCATGTTTCAGTCTCCCACAAGTCTAAGGGACACATACATGAGACTCGTGGCCACAAAACAACAACCTCATCTGAGCACGGGGAGGAAAAGGAGGAGAAAGACAGAAAAACAGAGCAGACAGGTATAATCAGAACTTCAGCATATGTCAATTTATATACTGTAGTTTACTTGTTGTGAAGACCAGGACTAACATTGACAACTCACAGCAAAACATGGTCCCTAAAAAATAGGAAACAGCAGGAAAATATTTTTTTCTTGTTATTTTAATGATAATGATTAGTCTGAGGGACACGTACACGAGAATCATGGCCACAAAACAATAACCTCATCTGAGCACGGGGAAGAGCAGCATAAAGAAAGAAATTCTCAAATGAAAGGTATCTTATTTTAAATTTAGTGGAGACAATGTTCTCCTTGGTTTACATACTATAGTTTACAGCTGTGGTGCAGTACATATGCGGTAGGTAAACTTTCCTCACAAGCTAAACTTGGCAATTCATTGTATAAAGTGGGACCCTGAAAACCAGAACACCAGAAATATATCAACATTTGTGCGTGTTAATGTTAATAAAGATTGTGGTGTGTCAGTCCCCCACATGTCTGAGGAACACGTGCATGAAAGTCATGGCCACACAACATCATTCGAACACGGGCAGAAAAGGCAAGAGGAAGAGCATAATGGTAAATGCACCGTAGGTGTAGCTGTAGCTGTAGATAACTACTTAACCTAGTAGTGGTGGAAATATGCCGTACATAAACTTTCGCGGTGGGTTAAACTCACAGCAAGAAATGTGCCCTTGAAAATAGAAACTGCAGAAATTTAACCAAATGTTTGTCTGTTTTATCAATGAAAAATGTATGCCAGTCTCCCACAAGTCTGAGGAACACGTACACAAGACTCATGGCCACAAAACAACAACTTCATCTGAACATTGGGAGGAAAGGGAGGAACATAAAGAAAGCAAAGCTGAAAGTAAAGGCATCTCTTTTGTATAGTAGTGATAGGAATGTTCGTGTAGATAAATATTTAGAAGATAATGTGTGTGCAGTAAACGTGCATCTGCTAAACCTTTACCCTAAGTTAACTCGGCCACTGTAAAGAGAAAACAGTGGAAATGTATCTAACTGTGTCTCTTTGGTGAAATGAAGTGAACTCAAGTTTTCTCCCTAAATCTAAATTTGGTTTTAAATGACTGAAGTGGAACAGCAAGAAAAGTTTGGGGGATGTTATTTAGGTGTGAAAAAAACAGCATACAAAATGAACCTCATAAGATGTTTTCGCTCATTTTTTCAATCACAATTGTGGTGTTTCAGTTTCCCACACATCTGAAGGCCACGTACACGAAACTCATGGCCATAAAACAACAACCTCACTTGAGCATGAGGAGGAAAGGGAGGAGGAGAAAGAAAAAACTGAACCGAAAGGTATATTTCCATATAGTTGAGGCAGCACTGTAGATTTATATACTGGAGTTTACTTGTGATACAGTAAATATGCAGTTCATAAACTTTTATTATGAGTTCAACTTTCCAACTCAAAGCATAAGTTTGTTTCCATCCATCTGTTTTTATGCACATTGATTCCAATGTGCGAGTAAAAAGATTAGAAACACCAGATTTTTTTCAGCAGTCGAAAAATGTCAAAAAAATAATAAGCTCGACTGAAGTATAAAAGTTGGTGTACTGATAAAAACAAAATTCAAGGAAGACAATTAAATAGAAATTAAATCCTGACATACATGAAGAATGTGACTTCAGTGTTGATAGTGGCAGATAAAAACATCAGATTTGTGTGGACTGATAAAGAGACTTCCTAAAGAGGTTCCTCAAATACATTAAATAACTATATGCAATATTTCCATTAGGGTTTTCGAGATAGTTTTCCAATGTTTGAGGTTTGACTAGAGCTGTTTTAAGTGTATCATGTCATTGCACCCTCTTCTTCTGTAATGGTTTAATGGCACCCGACTGGAGAATTAGCGCTACCAGCTGTTTATCTCGATGCTCCAATACCATTATTCGCAGTCCTGGATGGAAACAGCACATTAACCTGCATTTTTGTTTGCAGATTTTCTAGAAATTCAGTTAAAATCATGACATAAATAAGTCAACTTAAGATACAGAGCTAAATCATGGAAAGATGGAAAGGGTGAATAGCTCGGGTATAAAAGAACAGGTATACATATTGTTTATTAGTTGTTAAGATGGTAAGAAAAACACATTTAAGCTTTTAATGGGAATTTTCGCCCAGTGATGATTGTGGTGTTTCAATGATGACTGTGGTGTTTCAGTCTCCCACAATTTTGAGGGGCACGTACATGAGACTCATGGCCACAAAACCACATATGAGCACGGGGAGAAAAGTTGGGAGGAGAAGCATAAAGAAAGAAAAACAGAGGAGACAGGTACTGTATGTCTTCTCTGTGTAATGGAAAATAAATCTGCTTCAATGTATGTAGATTTATTGTTGTTTATTAATGATGATGTGCAGAAGATCAAAACTAATCTTGGCAACTCAAACCAAAACATGGTACCCAAAAAATTGCAAACAGCAGAAATATATCATGATTTATGCTTATTATTTTAATGATAATTATGGTGTTTCAGTCTTCCACAAGTCTGAGGGACATATACATGAGACTCATGGCCACAAAACAACAACCTCATCTGAGTACGGCAAGAAAAGGGAGGAGGATATGAATAAAGCCAAAACAAAAGGTATTTTTTAGGTTCGTAGTGGTAGCAAGTGCACAGTAATTGCCCAGTAGTGGTGGAGAAATGCAGTAGATAGGCTAAACTTTCACCCTACATTAAACTTGGCAACTTACAGTGAAAAATTGGTCCTTGAAAGCTGAAAATGGGAAACAAGTATCTACTATAAATTTGTCTCTTCAGTGGCATAATAGTAAATCAATTTAAGCTACTGAGCTAAATCTTACTTTGACACTAACAGTTGTGACATAGTGTTATTGTTACGGTTTCTGACAAAAGCACATATAAAATTTACCTCTTATTTTTGCTTTTTATGTCATTGATGATTGTGGTGTTTCAGTCTCCCACAAGTCTGTGGGACATGTACAGGAGACTCATGGCCACAAAACAACAACCTCATCTGAGCACGGGCAGGAAAGGGAGGAGGACCATAAGGGTATATCCTTATATGTACTGTAGTGGTGGCTGTGGCTAATTGTAGTAAATGTGTAACGAGGGACATAAGCAGTAGATAAACAATTCTGTTAATCAGTTAATATGATGACATATTGGCCTCTGAAAACTAAAACAGTTGAAAATTTGTCAAAATTTTGATTGTTATGATAATGACGATTCTGGGGTTTCAGTCCATCACAAGCCTGAGGGACACAGTCATGAGACGCAAGGCCACAAAACCACAACCTCATCTAAACATGGGGAGGAAAGGGAGGAGGAGCATAAAGGTATCTTCTTATTATGTACAGTACTGTAGTAGAAGATTTAGCTAACTGTACTTTACATGTAGAAAAGGAGAAGGAGCTTAAAGGAACAAAAAGCTGAAAGGAAAGGTATCTTCACAATGTTTTTTTTAGATGTTTACTACTAATGCTAATCTTTAACACAAGTTGAACAGCTTATTGCGAAAAAATTGGCTCTTAAAAACTGAAGAAATATACTTAAATTTGGCACTTCAGTGACATAACATTGTTACCATCATAATATTATTGTTTAGGTTGATGAGGAAAAAGCGTAAAATGAATTCTAATTGAAAACTATGTTTTTTCTTGTTATGTTCCTGATAATTTGTGGTGTTTTAGTCTCCCACGATTTTGAGTTACACGTACATGAGACTCATGGGCATAAAGCCTCATCTGAGCATGGGGAGGAAAGGAAGGAGGAGCAAAAAGAAAGAAAATCTGAAAGGAAAGGTAATTTTTTTTATAAGAAGTAGTGGCAAAATTCTTTTAGTTGTATATATTGTAGCTTACCTGTACTGATTGACAAACTTTCCCCACAATTTAAACTTGGAAACTTTCAGCACAAAATGGCCACCTGAAAACTGGAAACAGCAGAAATGTATCTAAATTTTTCTTATGTTCGTATGTTGATGACAATTGTGGTGTGTCAGTCAATCAGATTTCTGAGGGACATGTACATGAGAGTCACGACCACAAAACCACAACCCCATCTGAACACGGGGAAGAGGAGCATAAAGAAAGAAAAGGTATCCGTTTTGAAGATTTACAAGCTTAATGTTAATTTGGCACCAACATTAGCGACATATATTTATCTGAGACTCAAGATAAGGCTAAGAAAAGAAAAGGACAGGAGGAACAACCCCCCAAAATAGACATTGTTTAATTGTTGTTTAAATTGATGAAAAAAGGAGCACATGAAATGTTTATATATGTTTGCTTGTTATGTCAATGATGATTGTGGTGTTTCAGTCCCCCACACATCTGAGGGACACATACATGAGAGTCATGGGCACAAAACAACAACCTCAATTGAGCATGGGCACAAAATGGAGGAGGAGCATAAAGGTATCACTTTACTGTAGTAGAGGATATGGCTAACTGTATTTAATATGTAGTAGACTGATTATATACAGTAGATAAAATGAAAACTAGAAACTGGCTTTGCTTAAGACATGATGATGATGGTGATGATTGTGGTGTTTCAGTCTCCTACAAGTCTGAGGGACATGTTCATGAGACACATGGACACAAAACCACAACCTCATCTGAGCACGGGCACAAAAGGGAGGAGGAGCATAAAGGTATCACCTTACTGTCATAGAGGATGTGGCTAACTGTAGTTAACATGTAGTAGATTATGCAGTAGATAAAATTTCGCAAGTTAAACGTGGCAACTGACTACATAATATTCGCCCCTTGAAAACTAGAAACTGGCTTTGCCTAAGACATGATGATGATGATTGTGGTATTTCAGTACCCCAGATAAAATTTCCCAAGTTTTACATGCAACTGGCAGCAAAACATTGGCCCTTGGAAGTTTGAAACAGCAGAAATGTATAGACATTTGTGCTTGCTTGCTGGCTTTGCTTATGACATGATGATGATGATTGTGGTGTTTCAGTCCCCCACACATCTGAGGGACACGTCCATGAGAGTCATGGACACAAAACAACAACCTCATCTGAGCATGGGCACAAAAGGGAGGAGGAGCATAAAGGTATCTCCTTGTATGTACTGTAGTGGACGCTGTGGCTAACTGTAATTAACATGTAGTAGTGGAAATACGCAGCAGATAAAATTTCACAAGTTAAACATGGCATTTGACTACAAAACATTTCCCCTCTGAAAACTAGAAACTGTCTTTGCTTAAGACATGATGATGATGATGATGATGATTGTGGTGTTTCAGTCCCCCACAAGTCTGAGGGACACGTACATGAGAGTCATGGACACAAA
>JAPMOB010209820.1:0-13728 GCA_029875015.1 Lepomis gibbosus
CACACACACACACACACACACACACACACACACACACACACACACACACACACACACACACACACACACACACAGACTCACAAGGTGAAAACAATACCAGCCTAGCTGTCATGGCTGATTAAAAAAATCAATGCAGCAGAGGTATAATCTTTTTTATTGCATGGATTCTTGTTCTTTATTTAATACCTGGTGCATACATTACCTACAATGCAACAGTTTGGTTGTATTATGCTAGTAGCAGCTAATGTAGCCTCGGGCTGCTAGCCTCAAGCAGAGGTGAGGAGCGGGCTGCAGAAGTCTGAGATCATTTCTTTCTAATTCCATAAGCTCAGATTTTTTTCATTTTCAGTCTTGTAGTCTGCAGCCCGACCCAACTTTGACTGAAGTGACATCACTTGTGGCAATTCATCTGACACAAAGAATGTGTACAACTCTGCCCAAGACTGTAAATAGACTTTGACGTGTAAAATTGATGGAGGTTCCCCCTTTTTGAGCAAAGCCTCGCATTTGTTTACACTCTAAATCACTAATACATCTCTTCTTTTGACACAAGTTTGTTTTTTAAGAGGGTGTAACTTGTTGAAAGGGGAGATTTAATCTGTTAGTAGAGGGGTGTGGTTAATGTGTAAATCTGCTGTACCAGATGGCTTAAGTACTGCTTTGTGTTTGGTACTGATTACATAGAAGTTCTGTTCCCAATCTCGTTACCAGTGAGAATAAAACATGGATAGAAACCATTTAAACACAAATCATTTTACAGTCCACAGAGCAATTTACTCTTGTCAATTATTATTGACAAGATTCAGTTTTGAGCTATTTGGCAGATCTTCTGTGATTTGCTGACTGTTTAGCTTGCACTTGTTTAAGCTATTACTCAATGCTTCATCTTCTTTAAAACCTTTAAAACTCACCTCTGGGTCTGTTTGTTTTCAAGAAAGTCTTCAAGCACATTAAAAGCAGAGGGGACTCTCAAGCACTCCGAGGTTTTGCGGAAATGGGTGCACAAATGTTGCATAATTGCTTTTTTTCTCTAAACTTAATTGCATCTGACACAAATTTAATTAGGCTAGTAGTTTAAAACTGCTGGCTATTAGGAAGCCTTACAGAGAGCTTGTGTGTGTGTGTGTGTTGCGAAAACCACGGTAATAAAAACCTGTTTATCCAGTAAGAGGATGTTGGGATTTGTGTCATGACCCCCCTTTGTGCTCCTGTAGAACACGGCTTTTCTTCCTTCACACTTGTGTTGACTTTTGGAAATAAGAGCTCTGGGATCTGGTTTTTCCTTTTCAAAGTTTCATTCAAACTGATCTGAATGGCAAGTAGTGACTACTCTTGTATACTGGGGAAGCTATGATCCACTCCTGATATTAATTATTCATAACTTTGACATTTTTGTGTGTTGATTTTCTGATTACCCTTATGAGTTTTGACATATGCTAACGCAGAGGTTTTCAAAGTGGGAGGCTGGCCTCCCCGGGGTGGGGGCCTCCAAACAGTTTCACGGGAGGCTTGGTGAATGGGAGTGAAAAATTACGTTAGTTTTCAAATTATGCACCTTCTTCCAAGCTTTGTCTGAGGAGAGGCCCTTCAGTTTCAGACTATGAAAACCCTTGTGCTATGTAGATCTAGAATTTCTTGTGTGACATTGAAATGCAGAATACACAAAATCATTCTCCATATTTGACAGTGTGTGAAATGACAAGTGTCATTCATTTTTCTTTTCACTTGCCTATCAGTGTTTTTGCGAAGTTTCACGAGTGTATTCACTTGGCAATAGAAAACCAATTGTGTTCTCCACTTTCCGTGTTAAAAACATAACCTCACAAGTTCCATTTGAAGGAGGCATCATCCCCGAGGGTTGAGCTGAGCTCTATGTTAAGTATTGATCGAAATGAAAATGCCCCAGTGCTTTTGTCTCACCAAAGAAAACCTCATGAGGAAGTCTGTCTGAGGCCAGAAACTAGCACACATTGTAGTCTTAGTCTATTTTTGCATCTGTGACTGTGTTTATGCCCCAGTTACTGAATCCTGTCAGGCAGAGAGACACTCCTAAAATGATGCAATCAATATAATTGTCTCCTTGAACAATCTCAAGTGCATCTACTTCTAACTCCAGGTATGAACACAGGTATATGTGTGTGTAATATCACAGTGTTGCACTTGCAGGTGTGTAAAGATTTACTGTATATTAATTCTCAAAGTGGATCAGTGCAGCCTTCTCAACGTGTCTGTGAACTGAATACAGTATGGAACGGATCTGACTCATACAGTAGACTGCGCAATATTGCTGAGTATTAGGGCTTGTAGCTGCAAAACAACCATCACAACTTGACATTCAAGACAAGCTTTTGTGTTGTCGACAGTAAAGCCCTTTGTTCAGTCTGTCAGCTGTTTATAGAGGCATAATATGTTTCATGTCATTACAGCTGCTTTGTAAATTACAAGTGGCTTGACAGGTAGAGTGCTTGCTTGTAATGCAGTCATAGACATTCCCTGTTACTGCTGCATAAATACAAATATCCCCAAGTTGTTTCAGTCGGTCCTGCCCCATAAGCAAATTTCTGCTCTGTCCTCTGCCCTGTATATTTACATAATGTTTATTTTCACTGGGACAAGTATATAGCATCAACCAATACCACATACCACAGCATTCATAACCTAAGCTAGTTTACAACACATCCCTAGAGGACCCTTTGTACAAATACACACAGCTCAACAGAAAAAACATGCAAAACAGTAAGTACCATCAAATCTGCACGAAAGGCAAGTGATCATCGGTTTATTTTTCAGCTGAGCCTGTTCGTGATCCCCTTGGACCTACCTTCTCTTGTACCATCCCTTCCAACAAAGAAAGATGTCTCTGGAAAGGGTGTTTTTGAGAATCAAAAAGGCACCAGTACTTTATAATTGACCCTTTGCTAAGCCATGCCCCGAATACGCAGCTGGCCAATCACTGCGCAGTATATGACTTGCTCTAAATGAGGTCCTACACTTTTGTGGTTGCCCTCCATTGACTGTAATGCAAAATGAGTCGTTTTCTAGATTTTTTTTGCAGTATTTTTCCAAGATATGGTAAACCTATTCCTGGGGCACTTTTAATAGTTACAGTTGCTACCCAGAGAGGTTGAAAACCTAAAAGAAATCCAGGAAAATGTTGGCTGTCTATTGTTTCTAATGTAATGTTAGTTAGCTAATGCTAGCTTACTTACTACTGAATTTAATGTTATATAGCCCTACTGTTCTACTTTTTAATGATTGTAATAGCAATCAATAATACCGTAATAGGTGGTTCACATTACTCTGTGATCGGTAGGCTTTAGCTTCTGTCTTTATTTTTTTCATGTCTGTTTGACAGACCTTTGACAAACCTTCAAATGCACAATGCAACTGCAAAACTGTCTGCTTCTTTCAGAAATCACTTTTTCCAAAAAATTACACAATAATCCTTGAGGAACTGCAGTAATAGACTTTGGCAACGCTGTGCAAAAAGTCCTACAGGTCTGATAGCTTGTCAACAGTAAGGGGGGCTTAGGGAAGGGTCAATTGCAATCAAAGTTACTGAGCTGGGCAGCCAATTGTCCCATTACTTTTGGTCCCTTAAAAAGTGGAAGGCACATATACAAACGTTATAATTCCTACACCGTTCACCTGATTTGGATGTAAATACCCTCAAATTAAAGCTGAAAGTCTGCAGTTAAAGCACATCTTGTTTGTTTCATTTCATCCATTGTGGTGGTGTATAGAGCCAAAAAGATTAGAATTTTGTCAATGTCCCAATATTTATAGACCTGACTGTAGGCATTTATGGTTAAGTTTAACATCAGAAAATTTAATGAAGTATCAGGAATTTCTAGGTAGGTTCGTATTATTGGCTTCCTGTCAAAAATTTGAATTGCATATTATAGCTTAAAACAACGAAGAACCAATTTTGGGTCCTGTGCCTCACATGAGCACAAATAACCATCAACAATACTGTACTAACTGTAGGCCTGTATCCCTAGAGAGACAACAGAGCTCCCTTATATAGTGCCATTAACCCACCCATCCACTAGGCTTCTCCCTCTGTCCTGTATCCCTTCGTCCAGTTTATTCTTTTTTTGCAGATGAATAACTGTTATGTATAGTTACTTTTTCATGGGCCATTACTGGTGTTCAGGGGGGCTGGGGGTGACTCAGTCCTGAAAGTCTAGCATCATTAGTCTGCCATTAGGTTAATATTTCATATAACAGAGGGCCATCACACTGGTATGCCAGCTATGCACTCATAAGGCACGCTGCCCTGCTGCTTAAGTTTGTTGAGAGATCATTAGGGAGAACCTCTAGGAATGGCGATGGTATTCAAAGCCTGTAGTTAACAGTTGGCACTGGCTGGTCAGGCTGCACCAGCCTTCAGTCTGGTTCTCACAGACTGTTTCAGGCTTTTCTGATGTTAGTGCTGCGTGGGCGTATTTGGTTGTTTTGGGTACATGATCTACCGCGAAAGAAACTGTTTTCTTCTGTAAACACAAGATGATGTCTCAAATTCCTTTGTTGATACACTGCACTGTCAGGTTAACTGGCTAATGTGTTGTTGCAGAACATAACAGTTGCTCTGTACTACTGCTTTGCGGTGAAACGTCTCTCATTTAATGTGCAACAGTTTATGGGTGATGTGTTCCAACATCCAAAGGCAAGTGTGTTCACGTGAGTCATGTGTCACTCTGCCAGCTTGTGTTGATGCTGGAGTAGTTCCAGAGATAGGCCTGGTCTTTTCTGCCCCGATTCCTCCCCCCTCCCAATTTCAGGCAAGGTTGGCGGGAACGGCTGTGGCCTGGCTGGAGACAACAGCTGCCCCCCTGCAACAGGTGGCCTGGTGGAAAGTTTAAACAAGGCTTCAGACCATAGGATTATCGTTGCAGGGACAATCCACATCTAATAGCTTTAGAGACACGCTGATGGATCTACGAACGCTCACGCACACATGGCCTAAATGTGCTGTCTGGCCCAAGTGAGCAGTCTAAACCCTCAAACACTCTGGCCAGTCTTCAGAATACCCCCTAAGCCTAATGCTTCCTATAATTGAAATGGGATTTCTGGCAAGATCACTGCAGTTATGTCTCCTCCCTTCACCCTCACTCTACATCTGCTGTCCCCACCATCCCTTAACAGAGTTAATTCTACCAGTAGCAAAAAACTCTTTGTTCACGAGACTTACGTTTCCTTATTTAGCTGTTCCTGATTAATTTGTCCTGTGATGGACTTCAGCCTGTCCAGGGTGTACCCTGCTTCTCGCCCACTGTCAGCTGGGATTGGCTTCAGTGTTGTTCATACTCAGCATGCAAGCTATATGCACTGAGCTAACGTGACTAGCAGGGTGTAGTTAACAAACAGCAACTTTTTATGTTCGTTGTTGTCATATTGTGTATGCTAATTTATGATGCACATGTCCAAACATGAACATAATAAGACCATATTAGATTAAGGGCACTGCAATTTTTGGTTCAGAGAGCCCATTGAACAGAAACCTCTACTAATTCTACCACTCATATTTTGTACCAAACAGTTTAGGAGGACATGTACCAGAATGCCACCTACTCTCGGATTCTAACTTTCAGATTCAGTGGTGAATCACCCTAACCTTGGTTCTAGAAAAGCCCCTTCTCATCCTATATGTGGGGCCTCAGTGTGGTATCTTTGGTATCTATGGTATCTTTGTTTAAAATAAGAGGAGAGCAGAGTCTGTGTTATCATCGAGAGAATGGCTCTTTCCCGGCCCCCATTATGTTGCAGCAGCCTGCCCCATGGATCTGCCAGAGGCGAAGGTCACAGTCCTGTCCCAGTCGATTCAAAGCCACGATCTCTCTTATCCCCCAATGGGCTTTGGCTGTAAGGATGTGATATGATTTTACTCACTCTTGTACACAGTCTATCCTCACTGACTGTGGATGGTGGAGTTTGGGAGTGATGTGATTGGCCGTTGCCACTCCTGGTAGGTCTGTTTGGTTTGGAGGAGGGTGAAACTCTCTAGCATGGTGAAGGGGATTGAGATGAAAGGGGAAACTGGCTGCTCTCCGTCCTACACAGGGGTTAGAGGGTTGGACACTAGGGGCACTGGGGCTAAATGGGAACCTAAAGCTCATCTCATCCATCAGTGTGTCCTGGCCCAGATTGTTTGAGACGGCTCCTGTTGATGTCTATTGTTCCCTGACAGGCCCTGCCTCTTCATTAATGAACTCCACCATTGATTTGTAGTCCTGACCACTCTGCTCTACTTCGGGCCAGAGTGGGGTGGGGGGTGAATCCTCACAGTTGTGTTGTCCTGCTGTCACTTTCACTCAGGGAACAGACCCAGACTTCTTCTCTGTTAGGGGAATGTTTTAACATGAACTCCCTGGAGGCTCTCAAGGGAGCTTTAGTCCAAAAGTCATAACATTTTCTCATTATTATCTTTATTTAGTCTGTGTTTTGATGCACACAATCATTTATTTAATGTTCCAAATGGTCCCAGATCCCATCTGTCTTTTGTACAATAGGAAACATCTTTCGAGTTAGCAATAGTCGCATAAAACATTTTGCTATTTGAAATAATGCTCTAATTTAACTTCTGCAGGTTTTATCTGTAGACCCTTTGTGAAGTTCTCTTAAGTCTTGGACTCTTCAGATTGTCTAATGGTTTCATTGAGGGGCTGGGTTTATGTCAAGCGAAACTCTTTTCATTTCATAAGTTCCCAGCGTTGTTCAAAAGGACTTGTTTGAAATGAAGGTCTTTTTTGTGTCTGACTGAAGTGTGCTCTCAAGCCCACAATTTCACAACACACACACACACACACACACACACACACACACACACACACACACACACACACACACACACACTCTCTACGGAGTTACACTCTCTATAGTGTGTTAATGCAGCCTTTTCCAGGAGAAAGCAGGTCATTTTCCTTCTGTGTGTTTCAAGCAACTGTCTGGTGCTCCTGCTTTGACACCACAAGGTTGACACTTACGTCAATGTGAAAAGAGCCAAACAATGACTCCGAGGTCAGAAGAGTATTTTCCCCCCTCAAAGCGCAGCACATTTGGTCCTTATTTCCCTACCCCTCCTTTCAACTTGTTTTTTTTATCAGTCTCCTGCTAGTTTATAAACTTCATCAAAGACTCCCCTCAAAGTCGTGGACCATTTTATCAGGTTTTAAACATGGCGCCATCAGGTCTCCACTGTGATTTTTATTCATTGTGTTTCGGGGAAATATATATATATATACTCCTCACCTAACCCTAGTTTTTGTTTTGTTTTTTAAAGATGGTCGAAGAAACACTATTATTAAGTAAATGCTAATGTTCAAATGAGAACTTTGACAAACAAAGTATGTTTTAAACTTTGTTAGTAACAGGATAGGGCTCTGATAAGTGTAGACACCAGACAAAAAAAACATCCATACCATTGCCACTGAAGTATTATCACAATGAGACAGCACAGCCGTCTGGGAACACCAAACGGAAAAAAAAAACACTGCCTTGGTCTCTCACCTTGTAAAATGTAAAACACCCTAAACAGCTCCTCAGCAGTTAACATGAAAGCTTGTTTTCTCTAACACTTAAAGTACTGCAGTTGATGTTGTCACCCCAGTGTGATTTCTGGCAGCTGGCGGTTGAGGCTCTTGTCCAGCAGTGGTCTTTGTAGCGTTCACTGTGGAGCTGTAAAGCCCCAAGTGTCCCGGTGCTAAAATACCAGAAGGCTCATAAGTAGATGAGATGTTTGAATAATTCTCAGTCGGGCAGAAAGAACCTACACACAAATGGAACCAAATCCTACAAGTTGTTTGCCATCAATCTCTAAGTTCAGAGCTCCCATAAAGTGTTTTCTCTCCATTTATAACAAATCTCTTGCAGATACTGGTACATTTTTTTAATGACTTGTACATCTGTCTCATCTTTGCCGTTCAGTGTACATCGGTTTTGTTTCCAACGCGTATCTGCGCGTTAATGAGCTCGTGTCAGACAGTCTTATGACAGAGTTAAATTGCCCTTCCCCTGCTTTTCTCTCTGTCCCACACTCCCACTGAAGTTGCATGCTGGGGTTTTCCATGCTTCCCCGGGGCAGGCTGACTACACACATCTTAGCTGTCTGACAGAACAGAGAAACCTTGCAACCATGGCCTATTAGCGGTCTGCTTGATGGAACCCATTTTCATCCAAATATTGACTTTACTTACTCAGCATGAAGAAAAGTTGTGAATGAAACAATTGAAAGGGTGTTTTCCGATAGATTTTTGTAAACAGTGAGTTTGTAGCTCTGTGTCCACTGAATGGACCCGGCTGTAGTTAAGAATCCATCTTGCAGTGGTGCTGTCTTAAGCACTAACTTTAAAATGTGACTGTTGGAACAGAAAAAGTTTGTACTACAGTGAAGAGCTTTACCGTAGCACTGCTTCCGCAGGGATCTGCCTCCTCTTTGATGCCTGCAGGGTTGAACTGTATATTTGACATATGTTTTGAATGAGTCACAGCTTTTCCTCTGTGGACGTCTGTGGAAGTAGAAAGAGAGCGCCCTTCCTGTGTTTACCCTGACTGTACCACATGTGGAGCTGTAGACGGGAGCTCTGTGTCTGGCAGAGAGCTGGCCAGCAGTACATATACAGTCAGGCAACCACTTTAACGCAGCACCTGCAGAAAAGCTGACTCATCTCACTCTGTAATGTATTGTGGACAAGACTGCCTACTAATGATCTGATGTTTTATTTATTTTTCTACAGGGATAGATAACTTTCAGGTGATCTAACATAACTGTTGGCAGACATGTGAGAGAACAGAAATGTGGTGTAGTACGTCAACATTTCACACCAGCGTGAAATGCTAAGGTTATACTTGAAAAATTATGAAAAATACCTTGAGTGAGAGCTTCAATTCCAGTGTACTTTTTCACCTCTGTTCACTTTATTGGAAAGTATCAAAATGGTCAAACCCCAACATCTCAGAAATCGATTGTACTGCAAGCTGTCAGACATGTTCACTGCTTTTACTGGATGTCTTTTGGCTTTTTGAGAAAATATCCCAGCTCATTGTAATATTGTGGAGTGACGCTTAATGAAAAAGCCGGATATTGTATAAGTGCCGCCTGCCTGTGGCAGTTATTGATCTGAAAAATTGATCAAAGAGGACAATGGATTAGAACTGTCACGCTGAGAGATCCACTTCCACTTTTTTTTGTTGCTTCTCCTGACCGCACAGAAGTGTTGAAATAAATATGATTTAATGTGATGGGTAAGTCTTGCCCATGATTTTCACAATAAAACCAGCGCACGCTCAGATGTTTTAGTAGCGTTCTTTGAAGAGTGAAATTTGTTTGGGTTTATGGTGTTACATCTGGTATCTTCATGAAACATGATTTTACAACCTACCACAGCCATCACAGATACTGTACCCACTATTGCACCAAATAAATTGGATAATTACATCCCAGACTGCAGCCTTCTTATTGCCTGAGTTCCACAGTATGTGGGGGCTTAAAGGGTTATAAAGAGACACCAGACAGAAGATGTGTGTGTATATGTCAGCTTTAAAGAAGTGTGTGGAGATGACGATAGCAATATTACAGACGGGGGGGATTGCTCGGATAGTGTTTTGTTAAAATTGGAGGTGTGTGTGTGTGCTGTACGGTGATGGGGCCCTCTGAGAAATGTGGGACAGCGTCTTGCTAAGCAGACATGCTGTCATCAGCAGATAGTTAGTCGGCAGGAACAATGGGGCTGGGACTCTGTCTTGTCTGTCAGTCACTCCGGCATGCAATCATCCTGGAATGTCTTTCTTCTCTAGACAGTGGAGTAAGAGGTGGAGAGCACTTCTACTACAACAGGCTTGTTAGCTTAACTCAATTTTCTTGTAGTCAGCGGCATATTGCTCTCCTCCCCGTTGCCCTGTTTTCATGTGAAGTGAGCTTTTTGTTCACAGAAGCACACATATGAGCCTCAGTACATGGAGTGCTTAAAACAGCCTTTTGTCACTGAGGAAGACCTGATTTGTTGTTTTATTCATGCCACAAAGATGCTCACAACTCTCAAATGCACGCCCACAAACATTTCCCTTTGTCTCTCTTTTTCATTCACACTAGAGCTAAAATGATTATACAATAAATTGATATGTTATTTGCCAAAAAATGAACAATTTTGATTGATTGTAAACAGAATATCAGAGTTTCCTATTATATCCTACAGTTATCCAGACAAAATGAGCTTTTTGAAGACCTAGAGTTCTGGGAACTTGTGACACAAATTATTGATTTATTTTATTCAGCAATGTATTCAACAGATTCCCCAATAATGAAAATGATTGTTCAGTCACACTGTTACCTTATCAATCTTGGCTGCAATTGTGGTAGCGTTGCACTAAACGGATAACACAAAAGTGCACTTATTTGGGAAACATATCCAAAACAAATTTTCCCACCTTGTCTGGTATCCAGAATTAGCTTTGCATTCTTCTTAGGTTTGCAGCCGTATAATGGGACTTTCAATGTTTGATGTGAACAACTCAGTGAGTGGACAATGGCTGCTCTATGAGAAGACTTGGTGACCCTCTTTTGCTAATTTCCCCTTCCTGTTTTTGGTCATGAAGAGCACTTCAAATGCTGGGCCAAGCCCATCAGATTCATTCTTTTTGGTTTGGGTCCTTGTAGTCGAACTTTGTGCTCTCTCTCAGCAGAGCTTTTTGACAGCAATTAAAAGATTTATAGAAGTTAGTCCCCTAATTTGGGTCTCTTGTCGGTTTACGCCATTTATTCTTTCATCCAAAGGTGGTCGTGGTAACTGCTAGGCCAAGAGGATGTAGTTATGAAGCTAGAGAGAGGGGAATCTCTTTAATAGTCGTACCTTCTGATATAGAACAACCAAGCTATTCTATTCTCAGGATGGAAAGACTGTCCTCTCTCCTCTGAACGTAAATTCCTACTGTAATCTGAGCTGCCTCATTAACTGGGTTAACAGTATCTTCTTTCTCTCTCTATCTGTCCATGCACGCACATTAGATATGATTAGCTATTAGATATCTGTACTGTGCTCACAGAGATCAGTAACTGGACACTCGTTACTCTACTGTTCAGCAAATGCACAGCCATAAGTGAATGGATCACTGTGGCTACGACCCCCGTGACCCGGGCCGCGTTTGATAGCCTCTGAAGATTAGCTCGCAGCAGATGGTGCCAGATTGTAATCACAATGATTATGATGGCGACGATGATGCCATGCATTAAGGCGAGGATTAATTCAATTCAGTTTGGGTTTCTCCTCCTCCTGCTCAGGCTGAAACGGTCGTTCAGCGGCAGGGCGGGAGAAAAGAGCCTCTGTGGTTAGTTTCCCGTGAGCTATCAGTAGAGGAAAAATGCTGACACTGCAGTGATGTCATGAAGTGTGCTTGTGTAGCAGCTCCAGGCTCGGAGGCCTAGGGTCTATTGTGCAAGGATTCAGCTCTGATCCGGCGCTGTCGGCAGTGGAATTCCCCACTAGCTGTGAAAACCTTTTTTTTGGGTTAAAAGTTACTAATTTTAGCGAAGTCTTTGCTACAAACAAGAGGGCTCGCACATACTGTAGGGCGTCCATGTGCTTAGAGAAGAGTCATTTTTCTCAACCTTGGAGAGTATATCAGTGGAAATATGTGAAAGTGATAGAGGAGCTCTCTCTCTTTGTGTATGAATGATTTAGAGCATTGTTTTTGTTGTGTTCAGGTGGGATTGGTTTATTACCCCGTCTGTCTGTCCCCCACTCTCGCCCCTTTCCTCATCAGACCACTCTCTGCAAATTGAAAGGGTCTGCTGGAGCGTGATACTGCCTGATTTTTTGCGTGTGTTTGCGTTGCAGTGAGTGAGACCGTGGGTTGATAGGAGCTGTGATATGCATATTGATGTGTGTTCAAGGCTTCAGCTGGTCAGACTGATTCATGGGCTGTGAACTGGCATTATGTGGAGGTCAAGAAGGCGTTAGATATACCAATCTGCCAGTAGAGCATAAGTCACTATATCAAAGTGTTTTTTTTTTACCATTTTATACTCAAAGGAAATGACACAGTATGTGTGAAAATCCATAGCCAATCAAACAAAAACAAAGGAACGGAAACTGTTTTTATTTTCAAAGATCTTCAGGTAGCAGTTTAAATGACATATTTTGCAGTTAGTAGCTCCTCAGTTTCCTGTGTGCGTTGTATTGTGGGACAATGGTGTGCATTGCCAGCAAACCCCAAAATAAAGCAGATTAACTTTAACTACAAAATTAAATAACAAACAATTCATTGCATATTTATAGTGTGTGTGTGTGTGTGTGTGTGTGTGTGTGTGTGTGTGTGTGTGTGTGTGTGTGTGTGTTAAAATAATGTCAAAGCTTGAAACTCTGAAACGGATTTTTTTCAAAACATTTGATACGCTGAAAACAGTTTTTAAAATATGGTCACTGATTTTTTTAAAACATTGATCTCCTCACGAAAAACTCCGGGGCATTGAGACTTGTAGTTTTTGAACCAGGGATGGACCACGATACACCCGCATCACCCACACCGCACTTTATGTAAACAAGATTACTGAACAACTTTATAACAATAACTTAAGTAAAACAGATGTAAAATAAAACAAGAGGAACGTGTTGCTCTCAGGAGGAGGCTGATCAGATGAAGCACATGATGAATCCTGGCTCTAAGAATCCTGGGATATTAGAGGAGCTTTTAGTCTTTACTCAACATGCTCGTAAATAATTTTTCGGGTTCGCATATGCTTATTTTTAGCAGCGTACACGAGTGAAAACTTGCACTGGAGAGCCCTGTTACTGACTTTCATATTTTGCACTTATGTCATTTTCAAGTGTGAAACATTACATGCTCCAAAGCTGCTTAGAGCTAGTATTTAGTGTTGAACCAGGATAAAGCAAAGGTTTGACTCTTTGAAGCTGCAAAAGTTTACGTCTTCCCTGGTTTTGTAATGTGATTCTGTAGATGTAGATTACATTATGACATGCACTATTTTAACACAAGCCTGCTTCATATTAAAATAGACTCATACTTGGGAGTTTCCCAGAGCAACTTCATTCATCGCGATTTTCCAAAGCTGTTTGGTAAAATTGAGCCAATACAGGTAAAACTCGAAAAATTAGCTTATCGTGCAAAAGTTCATTTATTTCAGTAATTCAACTTGTGAAAAGGTGAAAATATATTATATAGACTCATTACATGCAAAGTGAGATATTTCAAGCCTTCATTTGATATAATTTTGATGATTATGGCATACAGCTTATGAAAACCCCAAATTCAAAATCTCAGAAAATTAGAATATTACATGAAATCAATCTCTTGGCAATGCCCCATAGATTCTCTCTGGGGTTCGGGTCAGGCGAGTGTGCTGGCCGATCAAGCACGGTAATCCCATGGTCATTGAACCAGGTTTTGGTACTTTTGGCAGTGTGGGCAGGTGCCAAGTCCTGCTGGAAAATGAAGTCAGCATCTCCATGAAGCTCGTCTGATGAAGGAAGCACAAAGTGCTCTAAAATGTCCTGGTAGACGGCTTTGCTGACTCTGGACTTAATAAAAGCACAGTGGACCAACACCAGCAGATTACATGGCTCCCCAAACCAACGCAGACTGTGGAACCTTCACACTGGACTTCAAGCATCTTGGATTGTGTGCGTCTCCATTTTTCCTCCAGACTCTGGGACCTTGGTTTCCAAATGAGATGCAAAATTTGCTCTCATCAGAAAAGAGGACTTTGGACCACTG